>WNWK01007959.1:0-88729 GCA_009830355.1 Cherax destructor | reverse complement strand
AGCTATCCTCTCCTCCATTATCTTGCTTTCTGCAGCTATCCTCTCCTCCATTATCTTGCTTTCTGCAGCTATCCTCTCCTCCATTTTCATGCTAAGCTCCTCTAGCTTCTTTCCCCACTCATGTTCCCTTTTCATGAGCTCTGTTGCCCAATCTTCCTTTGTAGACTCATCCTCCAGTCCCCTAGTTTTCCGTCCTGCTCTCTGGGACCCCATTTTTTTTTTTTTTTTTTTAAGATGCCACAGAGTGAAAAACTATGTATTTCTGTGTGGTTGTTTTGTGGTGTGATTGCCTGAGTATTTGTGTGGGGGTGGAGGGAGGGAGAGGAGAAACTGGAGAAAGAAAGGAAATGGAAGAGAAGTGGGGAGGGGGAAAGAGGGGGGATTATGTGTGTGTGTGTGTGTGTGTGCGTGCGTGTGTGTGTGTGTGTGCGCGCGTACTCACCTAGTTGTAGTTGCAGGGATCGATTCATAGCTCCTGGCCCCTCCTCTTCACTGGCCACTACTGGGTCACTCTCCCTGCGCCATGAGCTTTATCATACCTCTTCTTTAAGCTATGAATGGATCCTGCCTCCACTACATCGCTTCCCAAACTATTCCACTTCCCGACCACTCTGTGACTGAAGAAATACTTCCTAACATCCCTGTGATTCATCTGAGTCTTCAACTTCCAACTGTGTCCCCTTGTTGCTGTGTCCTATCTCTGGAACATTCTGTCTCTGTCCACCTTGTCAATTCCTCTCAGTATTTTATATGTCGTTATCATGTTCCCCCTATCTCTCCTGTCCTCAAGTGTCGTCAGGTCGATTTCCCTTAACCTCTCCTCGTAGGACATACCCCTTAGCTCTGGGACTAGTCTTGTTGCAAACCTTTGCACTTTCTCTAGTTTATTTACGTGCTTGGCTAAGTGTGGGTTCCAAACTGGTGCTGCATACTCCAATATGAGCCTAAAGTACACAGTGTACAGGGTCCTGCACGATTCCTTGTTAAGATGTCGGAATGCTGTTCTTAGGTTTGCTAGGCGCCCATATGCTGCAGCAGTTATTTGGTTGATGTGCGCCTCAGGAGATGTGCCTGGTGTTATACTCACCCCAAGATCTTTTTCCTTGATTGAGGTTCGTAGTCTCTGGCCACCTAGACTGTACTCCGTCTGCGTTTGTGTGTGTGTGTGTACTCACCTAATTGTACTCACTTAATTGTAATTGCAGGGGTCGAGACTCAGCTCCTGGCCCCGCCTCTTGGCTGTCCGCTACTGGGTCTCTGGTCTCCCTGCTCCATGAGCTTTATCATACCTCGTCTTAAAGCTATGTATGGTTCCTGCCTCCACTACATCACTTGCTAGACTATTCCACTTCCTAACTGCTCTATGGCTGAAGAAATACTTCCTAACATCCCTTTCACTCATTTGAGTCTTCAACTTCCAATTGTGACCCCTTGTTTCTGTGTCCCATCTCTGGCACATCCTGTCTCTATCCACCTTGTCTATTCCACGCAGTATTTTGTATGTCGTTATCATGTCTCCCTTAACCCTCCTGTCCTCCAGTGTTTTAAGGCCGATTTCCCTTAATCTTTCTTCGTAGGACATTCCCCTTAGCTCTGGAACTAACCTTGTCGCAAACCTTTGCACTTTCTCTAATTTTTTGACGTGCTTGACCAGGTATGTGTTCCAAACTGGTGCTGCATGTTAGTTACCATTTAGTCCTAGGCACATGTCGATTAGACACTAGGCCTGTTGTATGTGTGTGTGTGTACTCACCTAATTGTACTCACCTAATTGTCGTTGCAGGGGTCGAGACTCAGCTCCTGGCCCCGCCTCTTCGCTGTCCGCTACTGGGTCTCTGCTCTCCCTGCTCCATGAGCTTTATCATACCTCGTCTTAAAACTATGTATGGTTCCTGCCTCCACTATATCTTTCTCTAGACTATTCCACTTCCTGACTACTCTGTGGCTGAAGAAATGCTTCCTAACATCCCTTTGACTCATCTGAGTCTTCAGCTTCCAGTTGTGTCCCCTTGTGTGTGTGTGTGTGTGTGTGTGTGTGTGTGTAAGGAAACACTTCGAAATGTTTCTGCCCTGCCGGGAATTGAACCCGGGCCCTCCGTGTGTGAAGCGAGAGCTTTAGCCACCATGCCACCGGGGCTGTGTACTCACCTAGTTGTGGTTGCAGGGGTCGAGACATAGCTCCTGGCCCCGCTTCTACACTGGCCGCTACTGGGTCACTCTCCCTGCGCCATGAGCTTTATCATACCTCTTCTTAAAGCTATGTATGGAACCTGTTGTGTGTTCATATGTGTGTGTTTGTGTGTGTGTATGTGAGAGAGAGAGAGAGAGAGAGAGAGAGAGAGAGAGAGAGAGAGAGAGAGAGAGATTTAGGCTGCGTGTTGACACACAAATTAATTACCCAGGCATCTAGTTCTGTTTATTTATGGAAGGATCAATCAAAAAGTTAGTAAAACATGGGCCTTAATATTAAAAAATGCGCTTACACTTTTTTTATTTTGCAAGGAACCCTGCTCACAGGCTAGAAAATGAAGTTCACGTTGGTCATATATATATATATATATATATATATATATATATATATATATATATATATATATATATATATATATATATAATATATATATATATATTATGAAAATGGTGAAATTCCAAGGGCTTTCGTGAGTGTTAACATTACCTTAAACTCCTCCTGTTCTTCACCATTCTCTTTTGTATGGACTGATGAAGCCACTGTGGGGCGAAACGTTTCCTCAATAAAGATTTTTATATATATATATATATATATATATATATATATATATATATATATATATATATATATATATATATACATATATTGCTTCCAAGTTATCGTTGTTCTTGGGCAGATAGCTCAAGAATACATCATCCGATCATCTTCAAATTTTCAATGTTTGTGTACGGTACCGAGTCCCACATTCCTGGAACAACTGGCATGTGCAGGTGTCTTGTGACCAATGTTGATGAACACATTTCCAGCATCCTGGAATGACTCCAGTAATTTCCAAAACTCTCAGTGGCGTCGGAGCTCCAAACCTTCAACAAAGTTGCCTCATAATTCTACGACGATGGAGAGTGAAATCAAAGTGTTGGCGCAGATCTGAACATTTTATATGTAAGTTTTCGAACGGCTTCAAATTTTCAACGCTAGTGTTCAATACTTTGGGCAAGCTTCAAGGGAGTGTTTACATGCGTGGGTGACATATAACCAGTGGAACATAGGCTAGTCCCATATTCTGTTTCCGTATGATTACCGATGGAAAATTCCTTGTATCTTACATAGGAGATTAATAAATTTAATGATGAGTGAAGATGCCATTTTGCCACCTTTAATCTTGAACCGTGGTAATATTTTGCCACGATGCTAGTGAGGGCACTTGATCCAAATAACTAGACTTATCTCCTCCTTGCATGGATAGAATTAAAATAACATTTGTGAACGGCATCAGTATCGTATCGTATGAAGGTATCGTATGAGGTATCGTATGAGGTATCGTATGAAATAGGCGAAACGTTTCACGAGTTAAGGTGTGTATGGGACAACTTGTGTTGGATTCAGTGCAATAACTGGACAATACGTATTCTGGTCAGCTTTCAAATTTTAGTGCTGGTGTGTTTTCCTCAAGGTAATTAATATCTTGATGTTAGGTTGTGTAACTTATAATGTGTCAATTTTATTAATCAGATTGGTTTCTGTGAAACAACTGATGAACATCTCTTCTAAGTCACAGTCTCTGACTTTATTTGACCATCATAGGTTAAATCAACTTAATGTGTCCCCTAGAGACCATTGTTAAAAAATATCATGTATACTAAACTTACCTAAAACTCACTTAATTTCTATATTACTTACTGTGCTTATTTGCTTTCTTAAAAGCGGATCAAGCATAGAGAAATATTTTAATTGATTTTGATCTGTGTAAATCCAACTTTGCTGTCGATAAGCTTCAACTACCCATCACTAATAGCTTAATAATGCAACTTATGACCAACTTTAAGCTTAATGTACTTGATGAACTCTCTCCAGATAACAAGAGATTGCCTCTTCACTTCTTATTGGAAGGCATGAATTGGATTTGGGTTGTGTATGTCCTAATTTACCATTTTTATTGATGGAATTGGGATATTAACTTCCATTTGATGACTTTTCTGTGCCTCTTCTGACTTGCTACACATCTTCAACACTAATCTTTAACTGCATTACAAATACATGTCGCACTTTGCACTATTCCAATCGCACAAATTGAGGTACAGAAGTCTGGGGTTAAGCAATAAGGGGACAGCTTTCTCGGATCACGCAGCCACAGAGATAAATCTATTTCCAAAACTTTGTTACAACCTTTTTTTGTATCTGGTGACATTACTGGATTACTGATCGATCGGTCGATTTATCTCTCTCTCTCTCGTTCCTTCTCTCCCACGCTGGCTCTCACCCTGACAATCCCCCCTCTTCCACCATGGCTCTAACTTTAGACTCTCCCAGCCTCTCCCACCTTGGCTCTCGCCCTGACGCTCCCACCCTGGCTATCACCCTGACTCTCCCACCACCTATGCCATCTTCAGGGACAAAAAAACGCAGACATTCCCGGCACAGCGGCTCTCTCTCTCTCTCAACATATTATCTATAATGATAACATAATGCCTCTTCCTACGAAGAGCTGTTCTAAGCTCTGACTTTGTTCATGTGTGAAGGAGTAGGATGGTATGTTGTGGTAGACACTCAACCACCCCCCACCCACCTCTCTCCCTCCCTCCCTCTCCCTCTCCCTCTCTCTCTCTCCCTCTCCCTCTATCTCTCTCTCTCTCTCTCTGCATTCAACAATAAACCTTCGAGTTGAACTGCTGTCTCACCTGTCTTACACTGTCTACCAGTCTCACCTGTCTTACACTGTCTACCAGTCTCGACTGTCTTACACTGTCTACCAGTCTCGACTGTCTTACACTGTCTACCAGTCTCACTTGTCTTACACTGTCTACCAGTCTCGACTGTCTTACACTGTCTACCAGTCTCGACTGTCTTACACTGTCTACCAGTCTCGACTGTCTTACACTGTCTACCAGTCTCGACTGTCTTACACTGTCTACCAGTCTCGACTGTCTTACACTGTCTACCAGTCTACCTCTCCTTCCCTTCTCTCTCCTTCTTCTGTCTACAGTCTCGACTGTCTTACACTGTCACAGTCTCACTGTCTTCACTGCTCCAGTCTCACTGTCTTACCTTCACCAGTCTCGACTGTTTACACTGCTACAGTCTCATGTCTTCACTGTCTCATTACTGTCTACATCTACAGTCTCACTGTTACATGTCTCAGCTCACTGTTTACACTGTCACCAGTCTCGACTGTCTTACACTGTCTACCAGTCCACTGTCTTACACTGTCACCAGTCTCACTGTCTTACACTGTCTACCAGTCTCGACTGTCTTACACTGTCTACCAGTCCGATGTCTTACACTGTCACCAGTCTCACTGTCTACACTGTCTACAGTCTCACTGTCTTACACTGTCTACCAGTCTCACTGCATGCTCCAGTCTCGACTGTCTTACGCTACAGTCTCGACTGTCTAACTCCAGTCTCACTGTCTTACACTGTCTACCAGTCTCACTGTCTTACACTGTCTACCAGTCTCATGTCTTACTGTCTACCAGTCTCACTGTCTTACACTGTCTACCAGTCTCACTGTCTTACCTGTCTACCAGTCTCGACTGTCTACACTGCTACCAGTCTCACTGTCTTACTGTTACCAGTCTCACTGTCTACACTGTCTACCAGTCTCACTGTCTACACTGTCTACCAGTCTCACTGTCTACACTGTCTACCAGCTCACTGTCTTACACTGTCTACCAGTCTCACTGTCTTACACTGTCTACCAGTCTCACTGTTTACTGTCTACCAGTTCACCTCTTTTCATGTTTCACTCTGTATGTTTACATTCGTTTTCATGTTCACCTGTTTCTACTGTTCTCTCATTATTCTTTGCTACCATTCGGTTTACATTTGTCTATTTTCTGTTACCAGTCTCACTGTCTTACACTGTCTACCAGTCTCGACTGTCTTACTTCGTCTCGACTCTCCTTCATTCACTGTCTTATTCTACAGTCTCACTGTTCATGTCTACCAGTCTCACTGTCTACACTGTCTACAGTCTCCTGTCTTACTGTCTACCAGTCTCACTGTTTACACTGTCACAGTCCGACTGTCTTACTGCTACCAGTCTCACTGTCTTACACTGTCTACCGTCTCACTGTCTTACACTGTCTACCAGTCTCGACTGTCTACACTGTCTCCAGTCTCACTGTCTCTGTCTCCAGTCTCGACTGTCTACAGTCTCAGTCCATGTCTTACACTGTCACCAGTCTCACTGCTTACACTGTCTACCAGTCTCGCTGTCTACACTGTCTCAGTCTCGACTGTCTACATGTCTACCAGTCTCATTCTTACTGTCAATATTTTTCTTGTCTACCAGTCTCGACTGTCTTACATGTCTACCAGTCCGACTGTCTTACTTCTACCAGTCTCACTGTCTACACTGCTCCAGTCTCGACTGTCTTACTGTCTCAGTTCACTGTCTTATGTCTCCAGTCTCACTTCTAATGCTCAGTTCGACTGTCTTCACTCCAGTCTCACTTCTTCTGTCTACCAGTCTCACTGTCTTACACTGTCTACCAGTCTCACCTGTCATTCACTGTCTACAGTCTCATCTTTCTGTCTACAGTCTCTGCTTACACTGTCTACCAGTCTCGACTTCTTACACTGTCTACAGTCTCGACGTCACTTCTACCAGTCTCACTGTCTTCACTGTCTACCAGTCTCACTGTCTTCACTGTCTAAGTCCTGTCTTACACTGTCTACCAGTTCACTCTTAACTGTCTATCTCACTGTCTTACATGTCTACCAGTCTACTGTCTACACTGTCTACCAGTCTCGACTGTCTTACACTGCTACCAGTCTCACTGTTCACACTGTCTACCAGTCTCACTGTCTTACACTTCTACCAGTCTCACTGTTCATTTACGTCTCACTGCTTACAGCTCCAGTCTCATGTTCACACTGTCTACCAGTTCCTGTCTTCACTGTCTACCAGTCTCTGTCTACTTCTACCAGTCTCCTGTCTACACTGTCTACCGTCTACTGTCTACACTGTCTACAGTCTCTGTCTCACTGTCTACCAGTCCACTGTCTTACCTGTCACCTCTTACTGTCTTACCTGTCTACCAGTCTCACTGTCTCACTGCTCCAGTCTCACTGTCTTACACTGTCTACCATCTCGACTGTCTTCACTGTCTACCAGTCTCGACTGTCTTAACTGCACCAGTCTGACTGTCTTCACTGTCTACCAGTCTCCTTCTTACACTGTCTACCAGTCTCACTGTCTTACACTGTCTGCTACCATCTCATGTCTTACACTGTTATTCTGTCTACTGTCTACCAGTCTCACTGTCTACACGTCTACCAGTCTATCTTACTCTAAGTACTGTTTACTGTCACAGTCTCACTGTTCATGCTACATTCTGTCTACTGTCTCCATCACTGTCTTACTGTCTACCACCACTCACGTTCCATCTACTGTCTTCTGTCTACTCACTGTCTTACACTCATTCGACTGTCTTACATTACATCTCGACTGCTTACGTCACATCTCACTCTACCTTCCAGTCTCTTCTTAACTGTCTACCAGTCTCACTGTCTCACTGTCTACAGTCTCACTGTCTTACACTGTCTACCAGTCTCGACTGTCTTACACTGTCTACCAGTCTCGACTGTCTTCACTTCTACCAGTCTCACTGTCTTACACTGTCTACCAGTCTCGACGTCTAACTGTCTACCAGTCTCGACTGTCTTACACTTCTACCAGTCTCACTGTCTTACACTGTCTACCAGTCTGACTGTCTTACACTGTCTACCAGTCTCACTGTCTACTGTCTACCAGTCACTTCTTAACTGTCTACCAGTTCCGCTGTCTTCCTGCTACCGTTCTGACTGTCTCCATACTGTCATCTCCTGACTGTCTTATTCTCATCTCACTCTTACTCTACAGTCTCACTGTCTTGTCTCCATCTCACTGTCTTACTGTCTACATTACTGTCTTCCTCTCGCTCACTGTTATGTCACCAGTCTCTACTGTCTACACTGTCTACAGTCTGACTGTCTACTGTCTACCAGTCTCACGTCTTACTGTCTACCTCTCCTGTACACTGTCTACAGTCTCGATGTCTTACATGTCACGTCTACTTCTTACGTCACGTCTACTGTCTACATTCTACAGTTCTTCACTGTCAGTCTCTGTTTGTCTACCAGTCTCATGTCTTCTGTCTACAGTCTCGACTCTTCTGTCTACAGTCTCCTGTCTTCTGCAGTCTCACTGTCACACGTCTACCAGTCTCCTGCTTCTGTCTACAGTCCACTTCTCTGCTAGTCTCACTGTCTTCACTGTCACCAGTTCCTGTCTTACTGCTACCAGTACTGTTTACTGTCTACCACTGTCTACACTGTCTACCATTCACTGTCTTACCTGTCTACATCTACTGTCTACACGTCTGTCTCACCTTACTGCTCCATCTACTGTCTTACCCTGCCTTACACTGTCTACCAGTTTCACCTGTCTTACACTGTCTCACCTGCCTTACACTGTCTACCAGTTTCACCTGTCTTACACTGTCTCACCTGCCTTACACTGTCTACCAGTTTCACCTGTCTTACACTGTTTCACCTGTCTTACACTGTCTCATCTGGCTTACACTGTCTATTAGTCTCACCTGCCTTACACTGTTTACCAGTATCACCTGTCTTACACTGTCTACCAGTCTCACCTGTCTTACACTGTCTACCAGTCTTACACTGTCTACCAGTCTTACCGTGCCTAGCCTCCCACTATATCACTTTCCTCCTTACCTCTATCTATTCTTGCCTGCTTCCTCTTCTTTATTCACCCTTCTTTCATTTCTCCCTCCCCCTCCAACGCTGCCTCCATTTCTCTTGTTTTCATTCTCATGTAAACCTTTGATCTCCACCCTTTATCATTATCTCTTCCTTCCTACTTCATTCCCTCCCTCGATCCTCAATTCCTTTCTTCCTTATTCCATTCCATCATTTTCTACACTCGCTCTTTCTTTAGTCCCGCCTCTTTTTCTTTCTTTCCTGATTTCATTCTCTCTCTCTTATCCTCCTCCCTTCCCCTCTCCCCTCTCTCTCACTCTCTCCCTTCGTACTCTCCCTCACATATGTACACACCCAGGTTCCTCTCCTCTTCTGTCTTCCCTCACAGCCTCTGTCTCCTTGACGCCCTCTTTCTTTTCTCCTCTCTTCCAGTTTCCCTCTATCCTCTAACACCCTTTCTCCCTCTCGTCTCCCCTTTCCCAGCAATCTCCCTCTCTTATTCACTCTTTCACCACCTTTACCTTTATTCTCCCCACTCCCACCCTACATCATTCCCACTCCCACTTCCCCTCTCTCTATTCTCTCATTTCCACCTCCATTCTCTCCTTCCATCTCTTTCACTATCCACCTCTCACCGCCCCTTACACTCCCTTTCTCCCACAAACATTTCTCTGCCTCTATCTCTCTTTCGTATTTTCTCTCTCCCTCAATCCATCCACTTTCTCTCCCCCCCCGTCCTCCCTCCCTCCCCCTCCCTCTATTCCCTCACACAGAGTATGTCTCAACTTGTTGCTTGGTCGTTGTTTCCACGGTGTTTTCACCCTTATGACAGCACGCCGCAAGGACCAAATTTCCTCGTGTTTTCCTTGTTAAATCTTCCTTTACAATCCCTTTCATTCACATCATCACATAAATTCCCTTGGAAAACCTCCTAATACTTTCTTCAAAAATATAAATAAATACACAAAAATACATATACATACCTACTTGTACTCTCACACACACACACACACACATATATATATATATATATATATATATATATATATATATATATATATATATATATATATATTGTGACTGCGAACAAGTGGAATTGATCAATAACAACACTGCGACTAGCCAAGGATTCGAACCCATGCTGCTTTGGCTCGCCTCATGGTAAGCGAAAACCCATAACGCTCTAACCCACAGGACCACGCAATCTTACAAGAACCAAGCACTCAGCCAAGCTAGATGTGTTACCCTTGGTCCGAGGGCATACGGTGGTGTGGGTGCCTCTGAGCTAATTTCATTCTCCTCCCCGTTTGGTGTACTAGCCTCAACGAGCAGTATTTTATATTATTGTAACCACGAACAATTGGTCTTGTAGGATTGCGTTGTCCTGTGGGGTTAGAGCGTCATTGGTTTCTCTCACCATGAGGCGGGCCAAAACAGCATGGGTTCGAATCCTTTGCTAGTCGCAGTGTTGTTATTGATCAATACCACTCGTTCGTGGTCACAATAATATAAAATACTGCTCGTTGAGGCTAGTACACCAAACAGGGAGTAGAATGAAATTAGCTCAGAGGCGTCCACACCACCGTATGTCCTCGGACCAAGGAAAACACACTTAGCTTGGCTGGGTGCTTGGTTCTTGTAGGATTGCGTGGTCCGGTGGGTTAGAGCGTCATGGGTTTTCGCTCACCATGAGGAGGGCCAAAACAGCATGGGTTCGAATCCTTGGCTAGTCGCAGTGTTATTGATATATATATATTTTTTTTCAACAAGTCGGCCGTCTCCCACCGAGGCAGGGTGACCCAAAAAGAAAGAAAATCCCCAAAAAGAAAATACTTTCATTATCATTCAACACTTTCACCTCACTCATACATAATCACTGTCTTTGCAGAGGCGCTCAGATACGACAGCTGAGAATAAATAAAAGGAGTTGAACCCGATTCTGGTGATTTAGTCTAGGCAACCGAGCTGACCACTGCGCCATATATATATATATATATATATATATATATATATATATATATATATATATATATATATATATATGCACATACAAGGAAATATCGTGAACAGCATCCAACGTGGGTTCGAGTCCTGCTCGGTGCGACAGTTGTGTGTACTTACGATATATATATATATATATATATATATATATATATCGAACAAGCCTAGTTCGCTAGGCTCATGTTGTTTGTAGGATCAATGGTGGAGTGGATAAGGTGACACTTAAGTTGTGTTGTCTCTTGAGGCTGAACAGTGTGTCGTGGGGTCGAACCCTGGCCTGCCGCAGTTTGGTAAATGATTCAATACCACTTGTTTAGTAGTTTCATTGCTATATATATATATATATATATATATATATATATATATATATATATATATATATATATATATATATATAAATATATATATATATATATATATATATATATATATACATACATTGCTTGCCAATATACAGAGTTTAGACATTATGCTTGCACTTCTAAAATTCAAGTTCAGGAAACTTAAATTCCTCCATGACACTCTTACACTACGTCAGATCTTAAAGACCATTCGTCCTTCACTTCGCTTTAAAATGCCAAGACTTGCCTGCTGGATGTTAAAGCCTCTTACGTCCCATTCTTCTTTTATTTGGAGAGCAGTGTATACTATCAATGTTAGTAAGCTGTTCTGCAGTTACCGGGCGGATGATCGAGCCTTCATTATTTCTGAATGATCCACTCTTGGTTGACATAAGTAACTGATTTATCATCACTGTCTCCTTTGACCCTCTTTCCTTTCCCTTCTGTTACGTCACCTTCATCTTCTACACTATCCTCTCCTTCATAAGCTACTCCAACCACCACTTCCCCTCCATCCTACATCCAAACATCATTTCTCCCACACACACTTCCCTCCCTCATTGTCTTTTCTCCTTTCTTTTACTGCCCTTCTCTCTCCCACACTGCGTTCTCTAACTTTACCGCCTTCTCTCTCCCTCACTACCGTCTTTTTCTCTCACTAACCTTTCTTCCTCCCTGCCTTCTCTATCCCTCCTACAGTAACCTCTCATGGCTCAGCCAAGGCACCTTCAAATGCTCGGTCTTAAATTAAAAGCGGAATTAACGTTGTAAATATAAAGTTGCAACTTCTTAGAAAGGAGTCTGAGAAAAAAAAAATATTAAGAAAAGAAGCGATTAGATACGAGTAATAGAAAGTGGAAAGTAATGACCAGAAGATATATATACATATATGCTCTATGTGAAAAGTTGCTGTGAACGTTGGTTAGCCAGACGCTGGTGACATCAATTTCACACCTACGTCAATACTTATTAATTTTTACCTAACGTACACCCTCACTTCTCACTGTTCAACACTCTCAAATCTTCTATCTTTCCCTCCACCATTTTTCATCTTCCTCTCTCTCTCTTCCTCCGATACTTTACTTCTCTTGCTCTCTTTTTTTCGTCTACCTGCCTTTCTCTCCCATTCTGTCTTTCTCCCTTTCCCTGCCTTTCGTCGTCTCCCTCCTTTCCTCCCTATTCCCTCTTCCTCCCTCCCTCCCTCACTCGGACTCTTGTTAACATTCACAGAACATGGGCACATTTACACACGTACACTTGTATAAACACGCTCATGTATGTATTCCCCCGCCTTCCAACACACACACAGAGGCTAAGGTACAGGAAAACACAACAAAGAGAATAGTTGAGCACCTTGAAAAAAGTAGATACATAAAAGAGACACCTAGCATGGACCTTCCCTTACAAATCTTCTAGTTTCCTGATAATAATAGAAGGAAATAAAGTAAGAGGGAACTGTTTTTAGACTCCATTGTTCTTGATATTAATAAAACATCTGCAGAGTACCATACAAAAAGCTGGTATACCCACCAGAAGGGTAAGCAGAGGATACTCAAATGAGTACACGAGTACCTAGTGAAAAGAGGGTGGTGTTGAAATGGGCACTGGTGACGATCGGAGTCCCTCAACCAGCAGTGGTTGGGCCCCTTTTGTTCCTGATACATGTACATGACTTGTTTAAATGAATGGTATATATCACTGTTTAGGGATGAAGAAAAATTAACAGATAGAGAGGACAGGGAAAGAATCAGGAGATTTTAATTACTTACAAACTTGAATTTAATCTTCATAATTGCTAAGTAGTAAAAATAAAGGGAATGAGAAGACCGGACACGGAATGTAATCTGGAAGAAGAGACGCTACCGACAATGTGCGAGGAGAAAGATCTGGTAGTAAACATTACACCAAAGATATCATTTGAGGTATATAAAAATCTTATAAATTAGTCGGCGTATGCAAATCTGACTTCACAAAGACTCATATAAAACATCAAAAATATCGTTCGTTAGAGCCATCTTGGAGTCTGCAGCACCAGCAAGGAACCTGCTTATGGTCAAGCATGTAATTGGTGCTGGAACTGAGGATGGTCGTCAAAAAAATTGACTAGAGGCCAACCACTATGTACCCTTTTATTTGGCCTTTTTGAGAAATATACTGTGTATAAATATTACATACGAATAAATAAATAAAGGAGGGGTGGGGATATGTTGCAGTTTTTCAACTCTAGTATCAGCACGCCACTGACAAGACAGTTGAGTGAGTGATGGTGAAAAGTTTCTTCTTTTTCGGGTCACTCTGCCTCGGTGGGAAACGAACGATTGGTTAAAAAAATAAAGCTTCAGTTATTTTTACAAAAGATATTGATCAGTGAGTTGAAAACTATCAAATATTCCTTATTAATTGATGAGTCAGCTGACACTGCTGGTTCAAAGAACCTTTACTTATGGGTTCAATATTTTAACGAGACTTTTATACACGAATTCCTGGTACTGATTCCAGTCACATCAACATTATGCATACATTTGTATGATGCAATAATACAGTGAAGGAAGCAGATAATGAGTATTCTTGCCTCAGCATGTACCATTTTGAATAACATTTGTTAATGCCGTCTTTTGGCTGAGGAATGACCTTTTACTTGACCTTTTCGAAGAAATGCTTGACCTTAAGTAGGAAAGCAAACCTGGCATCCCTGCTACGAAGAAAACTGAAGGAAGTCAACCTAGTAACATCAGATGAGAGGAGGACCAGGGATACGGGTAGTCACCGCGCCCTTGTCATAGGGCTTCCCCCGCCATATGGCTGTAAGCGGTACTCCACCAGACCTGAAGAAGACTCGCCGTGCCCTTGTCACAGGGCTGCCCCTGCCATAGGGCTGTAATCTTGTACCAAATCTGACATTCCTTCGAGAGTCACTGCCGGGTCTACCTACCTACCTGGAGGGCATTTCGGGGGTCAACGCCCCCGCGGCCCGGTCCACGACCAGGTCTCCACATGGAGAAGATCCGAGCCAAGACCCGTTGTGGCAAACCTACAGGAACATGATAGAGATATCATCAGGACATACAAATTGTTCAGAGTTGATAGGCTGTTCCAAGTAAGAAATCTTTGTAATATAAATGCATCTTTCCTGGAAAATTATTATAATTATACAAGAGTTTATCCAGGGGGATAGAGGTGGAAGTTAAAGGCGTAGGTGAACCATAGTTAAGTTAGAAAGTAGGTAAAGAAAACGCACTTGATGGTGGAGGCAAACATACACAGTTTCAAGAGCAGATATGTTCGGGCCCCTGGAGGCCAGAAATTAGTAAACTTGGTAGATAAGTTTAGAGACGAGATCAGGACATATGAATCGACTCACGTAAACACACTTAGGTGAGAATACAAACGTGTGCGTAGTAATATATGTACATGTACATATAAGTATTAATGCAACTATGGAAATGTGGTGTTATATGCAGAGAAATACTGTGACATGATCGAGACTCGACCCAGGCAATCAGCTTCCCACGAGAGTGGGGGACTAGAAGAAGAATTAGCCACATGTGCAACATCTGGGTATCTTTATTGTAGACGTTTCGCCAACCAGTGGCTTTATCAATACAAGGACATGTGAAGAATGTAGAACTATATACAAAAGATGAAAAGCCGAAACGTCTACAGATAAAGATACCCAGATGCTGCACATGAGTAATTCTTCATAGTGTTAGTAGTGTGTGTCATTTATGTACAGGGAACCAGATGTTTAACGTCTTACCCACAACACCAACATGTCATATAATGTTGGTAATAATGGTAGAATTACCGACAAAATGTTAGGTAAGAGAACACAGATGCAACTCATGTGACATTTTATTGTGGCAACGTTTCGCTCTCCATCAACGGCTTGACAAAGCTCCTGGAGAGCGAAACGTTGCTATAATAAAGTTGCAACTGTCCTTTTATCTAGCACATAATGATAGGTGGTCGGCACGATTGCTAGTCATGTGTTTGGAGGAAACATGGCAAGTGATCCTGCTAGCCACTTAACGTTATGTGTCATGGTATAGTGGACGAGACACGAGGGGGGGACGTTAGCGCCTGGAGGACGTTCTGGGACACACGAGAGACTAGGACGCAACAAAGGCTATGGAGCCAGATAATATAGGGAACCATATGCAAAGACCTGCTATGTATCTTTTAACTGGACTACTAGCAGATAACTGTAAAACAGTTATTACTGTAAGTACATTCGTCGGGTAAAAACACGTGATACTGGTCTTTGTCGTAAAATGACCCGCTCAGTGATCCAAGCCGAATGGCCGGGTAGAGGCAGAACTGTCAAGTAAGGACACCTGAAAGTATGATATCTGTTAACCCTATGACAGACCTTGGTAGCGGCGACCACTGGCTTACCAGTGATGGACTTACACTTCTGAGAGGACAGTCAATGTAACACCAACTAGATATATCTCGGTCGCTGCGAGATCCAAGAAAGGTATCCCCATATTTCATAAACTAAGTCGCGTCTGCCTCAATGAATGCAACTGGAATAGTGCAGAGTGCGGCTTAAGGTGATAACGTAGCTTTGAAGATCTGAAGGGAATCAGGAGATACATTCACAAGTCATCATGTGGAAACTAATATCTAAATTTCAATAATTTTTTTAAAATTAAAACATTTATGGTCCAACTCAAATTCAAACATTCCAAAGAAACCAAAGAGGCCAATATCATAAAATACACCAGCATATTAAGCTTGAAGCCGCTCAGAAGTTGCATTATCACGTCATCAGCGTGGAAAGCTTGAAGTTAATCAGATGCAACACTCGGAAATTATCGCGTGAAAAGCATATTTCATTTTTTTGCCATTTCCAAAAAGGCTAATTGGCATCAACACAACCTAAAATAAATCTATTTTTCTCTAAGCTAGACTGACCAGCTTCTTTAAATTGTGTTTTATGGAAGCCTAGTGGACATAACATACAAATATTTAAGAATGGTCTTGAAGGAACATAGAACATTTAAGTTAATTTAACCCAGAATAACAAAATCAAGTCAAACACTGACTTATTTCTGATCAGAAGAGAAGTTCTATAATTATTTCACAGAAACCACTTTAATAAAACTCGAACCTGCCATAAAGGTATCGTATTCTTTCCTTTGAAGAAAACATATGAACTCTAAACATTTAAAGGTCATTAGAATTTGCAATTTCCAGTTAATGCACAGAATCCAATACAATTTGTGCCAACGCAGAGCCTTAACCCATATAATGATGCTTCCAGTTGATACGATGCATCAACCACTGAAGATTGATGCCATAATCTGAATAAATAATGAGACACTTGTGAAACACTTGGCTTCTTCAGTCCAGTACAGAGAACGGCGGAAGATGAGAAGGAATTTGAGGTAATCAGTCTGGAGTCGATGTGTTCAGTTCATCAGTCTTGATACACGTGCAGCATATTCGCGGTGATGGGGCTGATATACTGCAGACAGACGAACTGGAGCAGTAGTAGGCGGCGTCACCAGTGGAGAAACCCACTAGAGGAAGTAGGTGGTGCCTGCAGCTGAGACAACCTTTGAAAAGTTCTCAGCATCAAGATCCCAAGATGTTGCTGTGTCTGACAGAATTTGAATAAATGGTATAGAAAAACCGAAAAGTTGGACTCAAGAAGCCACTGGCGGGCGAAACGTTCCCAGAATAAAGATTCCCAAATGTTACACAAGCGTCTCATTTATCAAGACCGATGCCGTTTCACAACTGTCATTTTTTAATCAAAGGAAAGCGCTAAACCTGAAAGGTTTAGGGCTTGTGAGGCATTAGTATTCGATTCAAGCAAAGGAAGGTAACTCCAGTTCCTTGGATGAAGAGCCCCTCGCCAGCATCAAGGGGAAAATAACGCAATAAGAAAATACTAAAACTACACCATTTCGATATTAAAAGTGGCAAAATGGCCGACCAGAGGAGCTCTTCTCCTGTAATCAAAACGAAACAAAAAATATGGGAATGGCCTGTGTAACACTGTACACAGGTCACCCGGACAGGTAAATAGTCCCCTGAATCTTGCCCAAGATACATTACACAAACTGTGAAATTTTGAAGCCGGTCGAATAAGGCGTTCTCAAGTAATAAACGAAAATTTTTAATAAATCAAGCGAAAATATTTCGACAAATAGGTAAGTCTCCTCTCGTTAAAATTAACAACGCCATGTATCTGCGAATTTATTTTTTCCCATTTTTATTTCACAGTTACATTATATTTAAAATTTTCTACAATCCGGTATGAAAAAATATTTTCTCTTTTGATTTTTGGATAAAACTAATTTGATAAAACTGGTAAAAAAAAAAATTGCAAATTCGTACCTCACATCGCTCAAAATTATTGCAAAAATATTGTTCCAGTCACGGAATTGTCCCTTTTTGTTCTTTACACAGTTCAGTGAGTCACAAGTTGTGTTTTGATAAAGGACACCGATGATAAAAGTTCGAAGCCGATCTGATGAGGCATTCTCCAGTAACTGGAGTCCTATTAGGACTAAATTTATCAATTATCCTCCTTTTTAAGTATCCCTGAAAGGATACCTTTAAGAGGCTTTATGATTCATCTTTTTTTCTTCCTATTTCTCGATTTTATAAGTTTAAATATATATATTTTATACGTATAAGTATATATATATTTTTTCATTTATGTTTATGTAAAAATTAATAATTTTGTACCAAAAACTTACCTAACGTTATTATAACAAGCGCAATTTAATTTAGCCTAATCCAACTAAATATATGAGCAGGGTAATATTTTGTGAAGGGATTCAGGGAAACCGGTTAGCCGGACTTGAGTCCTGGAAATGGGAAGTACAATGCCTGCACTTTAAAGGAGGGGTTTGGGATATTGACAGTTTGAAGGAACATCTAAACTGTCGTATCTGAGCGCCTCTGCAAAGACAGTGATTATGTATGAGTGAGGTGAAAGTGTTGAATGATGATGAAAGTTTTTTCTTTCTTTTTGGGGTTTTCTTTCTTTTTGGGTCACCCTGCCTCGGTGGGAAACGGCTGACGTGTTAAATAAATAAATAAATAATATATATATATATATATATATATATATATATATATATATATATATATATATATGATAGGGTTCAAGAATCTAAGAACCAACAACGTCGGTCGACTGTGGGTAAAGAGGCAGGATGAAGAGTTTACAATGAACTCACGCAAGGACAACTCAGTGAGTACAACTCGGGGATTATTATTATAATCAAATAGAAGCGCTAAACCACAGGGGTTATACAGCGCTGCAGGTTATTGTAGGATGCAGGGAGAGTGAGTTGTAAGAGGGAGATGGACGATTAGTAGGGTATGGAGTGCTAGATGACGGTGGGTAGTGCAGGGGTGGAGGGTAGCAAGAGATCGAGGTAGAAGGGACTGAGGGAGGTGCTAGAGGTATAATCTTCAGAGTTTGTGTAGTAAGTCAGTTTCTGTCAAAAAGTCAACAAGAGAGTCAGGATTAAAGGAGGGTCCATCTGCAAGAAGGGAAGGTAAAGAAAGGGCCGCAGAGCGAAGACGTCGTTGAAGGTAAATTCTGCGTGCTCGTTGATAGAGTGGGCAGTCCAACAGGATATGTCGAACAGACACTGGAACCTGACAATGCTCACAGAGAGGGCAGGGAGCCTCTCCATGAGATACCCGTGAGTAAGACGAGTGTGGCGATGCGAAGACGGAGAGAGTAGTCTCCCAACCTCGACATTGGTGACAAGAAGAAGGCCAGAAACCTATAACCGGTTTAATAGAATGAAGTTTGTTATTCAGCAGGTCAGACCAGCGTTGTTGCCAACGGGTGCGAAGGTGGGTAGCAATGACCGCAAAATAGTCCGTGAAAGGAACACCTCTATATGAAACTGGAAGGTCATGTACTGCTGACCGCGCAGCAGTGTCTGCCTGTTCATTGCCCTGTACGTCAACATGACCAGGGACCCAACAAAAACAATATCTTTATGCTTGCTAAAGATACGGCGTAACCAAAGGTGGATACGAAGAACTAGGGGTGAGGTGTATCAATTTTACGGATAGCCTGTAAAGCACTAAGGGAGTCTGAAACGACCACAAATGGTGACTCAGGCATAGATGCAATACGGATAAGTGCCACAAGAATGGCATACAATTCAGCCGTAAATATGCTAGCCGAGGGTAATAGATGCCCTCGTACAACGCTGTCCGGAAACACTGCTGCGAATCCGACGCCGTCAGATGACTTTGAACCATCGGTGTATACTGCGATGGCATGGGTATGAGAACGGAAGTGGTCTAGAAAGAAAGAGCGAGAAGCCGCCGTAGGTAGTTGGGCTTTCGCGCAAGGTAGAGGAATAGAACAGACACGGACAGTAGGAACTTCCCAAGGGGGTAGGGGAAAGGAAGATGTCACATGAACATATAGAGGTGGGAGCTGAAGGGAAGACACGAGTGAGTGTAGACGAAGAGAAAAGGGACGAAGTAAGCAGGGGCGACGAACAAATAAAGAGCGCCTACTAACATCTGTAACAATCCTATACATGGAAGGATTGCGGAGGTCATGAGGCGAACATAATAGCGAATGCAATGTGCATCTCGACGATCGGACAAGGATGGAATGTTCGCTTCTACATAGAGGCTCTCAACCGGGGAAGAACGAAAAGCACCAAGGCATAAGCGTAATCCCTGGTGATGGATGGGATTAAGGCTGGAAAGAGTGGCAGGAGAAGCTGCCGAATATATCTGGTCACCATAATCGAGTTTCGATAAAATTAGGGCCGAATGTAGGCGAAGGAGAGTTCTACGATCAGCCCCCCATGAAAGATGTGCGAGGGTTTTAAGGAGGTTCAGCCGGCTATGACAAGTCGCCTTCAGAGAGGTAATGTGAGGTTTCCAGGACAATCTGCGGTCAAACAAGAGGCCGAGAAACCTGACTGTATCACGTTCTGGGATACGTAGGTATGGTACAATGGATGATCAGAGACCACTGAACGTCTAGTGAACGTAATTTGATGAGTTTTGCCACTAGAAAATTTAAACCCGTGAGTGGTGGCCCAATCAGAAACCTGGTGACAGTCAGCACCTGCACAAGCTATAGCAAAGTCATCCACATAGAGCGATGACCAAATATTGGATGGGAGAACAGATGCCAGATTATTTATAGCAAGCAGAAAGAGTGTTGTGCTCAGAACACATCCCTGGGGGACACCTTCAGCTTGGACAAATTCCGGGAGAGTTCATTACTAACCCGGACCCGGAAATGTCTGTCAGTTAAGAAGGCCTTAAGAAAGAATGGTAGGTTGCCTCGGAGGCCTAAGGAGTGGGCCTGGGCCAAGATATTATATCTCCAAGTTGTGTCATAAGCCTTCTCAAGGTCGAAAAAGATAGCGATAACCGAATGGTTATTCGCAAAGGCATTACGAATATACGTATCCAAGCGCAGCAAGGGTCAATGGCAGAACGGCCCTTACGGAAGCCATATTGACTAGGGGAAAACTATTGTGAGTCTCTAAATACCACATCAAACGTCTATTAACTAGACGTTCCATCACCTGCAAATTGCACTGGTAAGAGCGATGGGACGGTAGTGAGAGAAATCACGTCCCGTAGTACCTGGTTTTCGAAAAGGGAGAACAATAGCAGACTTCCACAGCTGGGGAAGAACTCCTTGCGACCATATGAGATTAAAGAGTCGTAAGAGGACAGTAAGAGCAGACTGATGTAAATGCTGCAGCATACGAATATGTATGCCGTCTGGCGCAGCTGCCGATGATCGGCAAGCAGAGAGTGTTGCCTCCAGTTCTTGAAGGGTAAAAGGCACATTATAGGATTCTTCTCTAAGAGAAGAAAAATCTAAGGGCTTTAACTCGCTGGCAGACTTAGAAGAAAGGAACGAGGGGCATAGATGTAGACCCTGAGAAATGCGGACGAGATGATTACCAATTTCAGTGGCAACGGCAAGATGGTGTGCTATATCGACACCAGCAACCTGAAGAACAGGAGCCGGGTCGGGGGAGAATTTACCACTCAATTTCCGCACTTTCTTCCAGACTGCACTCATCGAGGAAGCCGAAGTGACAGTAGAAACGTAATCTCGCCAGCAAGTGCGTTTAGCATCACGTATGACACGGCGAGCAATAGCTCTCTTCTGCTTGAAATCAAGGAGTCTCTCTGTGGTTCTGTTATACCGATACCTGCCCCATGCAGCGCGTTTCAAACGCACTGCTCGAGCACAAGTAGGAGACCACCAAGGCACGCACTTCTGAGGATGCTTGCCCGAGGTTTAGGGAATAGAATGTGAAGCCGCTGTGAAGATGGAGGACGAAAAGAGATGTAAAACCTCATCAATGGAGGACGAGGTAGGAACCTCATGAAAGGCAGTAAGATGTGCGTAAAGGTCCCATTTCGCCCGGTCAAATTGCCAGCGTGGGCTATGAGGAGGTGGAGAAAACAGAGGGGACTTTAGGATAATTGGGAAATGATCGCTGTCATGTAAGTCCGGGAGGACAGACCAGGTGAAGTCAAGGACAATTGATGAAGAGCAGATGGAAAGATCGATGCAGGAGAAAGAATGAGTTCGGGGATCAAAATGGGTAGGAGTACCCGTATTTAAAACATGGAGGGGAAGAGAAGCAAGAAATGTCTCCAACTGAATGCCACGGGAGTCACAGTGCGACCCTCCCCAGAGAAAGTGGTGCGTGTTAAAATCGCCAAGTAATAGAAGGGTGGCGGTAAGGAAAAATACCAGAAAATCAACATCTGGGATAGACAATGCCCGCGAAGGGGAGAGATATAAAGAACAGAGTGTATACCACTTATTCAAGTGGATTCGGGCTGCTGTGTAATGTAAGGAAGAAGGGACATAGAGCTGACGGTATGGAACACCAGTGCGTATAAGGAGAGCACTTTCGTTAAAGGTTCCATCAGAAAGAGGATCCGATGAATATAACAAATTATAGCCTGAAAAGGGCCTGATAACAGTGGATTGTAGTTTGGGTTCTTGCAAACAGACCCCAATAGGGAAAACTGGGAGAGCAACACCTGAAGCTCACCCGTTACCCCTGAGGCCTCGGATATTCCACTGCAAATAAGCCATGATTTATGGAGAAAAAGATAGAAGTGGTAGTGAGAGGAAGCTATGGACTAGGGTTAGAAAAGTCCACGTGTGGAGGCAGCGGAAGACCTGTAATCAGAGAGGGAGGAGGACGTTGTGAAGGAAGAGGGGGTTGAGACGAAGAAGAGAGTTAGGAACCTCAGATGGAGTAGTGTCCATCATCGGCCCAGTCTCTGAAATATATTCTGCAATAGCTTCCAGTGTTTCGGAAGTCATAGATGCAGAATGGGAGACTACATTAGAAATGGAAGAAACTATCGGGGAGTCTATAGACTGTACTAAAGTAGAGGACGAGGAGGTAGAAGAGGGAACTGTCGTAGGGACTTGGGAGGGGACAGGGGATGAAGGTAGTGTATGAGGAGGAGGATGAACCTCCACACACGTTACAGAACTAGTCGTAGGCGAAGAACCTGGCAATAGGGATTTTTTGCCGGGCTTATAAGAGGGGGGGTGCTGAGGTTTAGGTGTAGGACGAGGACGTGTAGACTCAGAACTGTGCGAGTGAATAGAGGAAGGAGTGTGGATAGTATGGGAAGCCGAGGTAGGGACCTCGGAGCCAAGAACATCAAAAGGATTCGAGACAGTGGTGACGGAGGATGAGGCGACCACAGAGGAAGCCGTGGAAGTTGGGACCCCAGAAGCGGGGCGACGTTTAGCAATGCGAGAATAAGAAATACGGGGAAGTTTCCCTTGAAGGCGAAGATGAGAGACAGCCATAGCATAGGAGAAGCCTTCCGCCTCTTTGAGACAACGGATTTCCCACTCATTCAGGTAAACCTGACAACGGCGAGAATATGAAGGATGTGCCTCATGACAGTTAAGGCAAGAGGGAGGTAGAGTACAAGAAGAACTGGCATGGTCGTCAGCACCACAGACTGGGCATTCGGCCATGGACCTGCAATATTTTGCTGGATGACCAAAACGCCAGCAGTTTCTACACTGCTGCGGTGTAGGGTCACCTTTCGAACTTGTAAACGTTGACCTGCAATGTAGACCGAAGGTGGCAGTTCTCGGCAGTCAAACGTTAAACGAGCTATATTGCAAGGATAACGTCTTCGCTTATTGGCTGGGAGGACAAAAGTGTCAACTTTAAGGATAGGGAGTTCTTGGAGCTCAAGCTGCTCAAAAATGTCATCACCACATGTCTGGAAATTCCGTTTGACAATGGTGTGGGGCAAAATGACAGAACCACAACAAGAATTGAGGGAATGGTGCTTGTCAATAGTAACAGGTGTAGTGTCAATGGTCGTAAGAAGAGAAAGATCGCGAGCTTGGCCAGCATTCTGGACCGTGATGATGCGAGTGCCGCTCTTGAGAGCGTGAAATGAGATGTTTTGACCAACATGGCGTAGCAGAGCCTTACCAATACTATGGTCTGAAAGATAGGTATTAGGAGAAGTTGGACGAAGAGTAAAAAACTTTGTCCATTGAGTAGTTTGAAACAGAGAGTTTCAAAAGGGAGTGTTGAATCGTCATGTGTGGGTCTTGGTCGTTTGGGTGTGGGACCGGGGGTGGTCCGATGGGAGACGGGCGAGCGATTCGAAAATTGCCGCACCGTCGAGGGAGAAGCCGGAATCAAGGTCAGAGAAGAGCGAAGGTCAGACGTATTCAAAGGGCCAGTCGGGTCCCTGGTACCTGAAGCAGGTGAAGAACCAGCACCAGCAAGAGGTACAGGGGCATGAGAGGTGTCCAAAGAGTCATCCGTTAACGAGGCAGGGTCAGTACTGGGTGCGGTATCAGGAAGGGGCCCGGGGGTAGTGGGTTCATGGATTGGGTCAGCCATGGTTAGGTTACTTCTTTCTTTTATTTTTAAGAAAAAAAGAAAGAAGAAAAGAAAATAAAAATTAAAAAAAAAAAAAAAAGGGGGAACGTGGAGGAATAGCTCCTAGGAGGAATGAAAGGAGCGTAAATCCCCTCCGTGTCCAAGAGGACCTCAACACCGCAAGTGGTGCAGATGCAGCATGGAACCCGTGCCATACCCTACCCTTCATGCCAGTAAACCAGCAATCCGGGATAGCAACCTCACATCCACCGAGCCATCTCGGCGGACAAAGAGAGGGCGGCCGGATATCCGCCACAAAGCATACCTCCTTCGGCCACCACCCCGGAATCCGAAAGGTGGCCTCCAGAGATACACCCGTCGCCCGAAAGATACCCAAGGCCACCCCCCGGGTGACCGGAGAGGGATCGGGACATCCCCAGGCGATCCAGATTCCACGGCAAACTACACCACCGCCAAGGACCTCAACGGAATGGGATGGACCACGATACCCTTCCCCCTACCTAGGAACTAGAATGCCTGGGGAGAGAAGCTCCCAGGGTAAAACTGGGAAGGAAATAAGGGAGGGATGAGGAGGAGGAGGAGGAGGAAAGGGAAAAGGGAGGATGGGGAAGATGGGAAAAGGGAGGGGGGATTGGGGGGTAATTAGGTTCGGTCTGAGGAAGAAGACCAAGAGGTCCAATTCCTCAGACCGATAGCCTCTTTACCACGACAAGGAGCCCCCCTTAAAGAGGTACAACTCGGGGAGTACACATACTCAAATTAAAAAAAAAATTCCAAGCGTAGCCCTCTGTTTTTCTAGTCTCTCTCTCTCTCTCTCTCTCTCTCTCTCTCTCTCTCTCTCTCTCTCGCTTTCATTGTAAGCTCTCTCCACTAGACTAAGCTTCCACGTTCCCCTGGTAGCAGATTTTCCGCTTATTTTTTGCCTTGCATTTTTCCCGTGTAAATTTTCCCGCGCAAATATTTACCGCGTAAATTTTCCCACGTAAATTAACAGATGCGGGAGACTGTTGAAGCAAATTGTGCGAGCACTTTTGTCCCTCATTCGTAATGCTTTATATGCCTTCCAGGATGTCCGCCGGGACCTCTCGCAGCTGGGAGGGAGTCACAGAGGGAGAGGAGAAAGGAATGGAAAGCGGGAGGGATGAAAAAAGGGAGTAATACCAGGATGAAAAAAGAAAATGACTGCTAGGAAGTGTTGGAAGGGAGAGAGAGAGAGAGAAACTAACATCTACTGATAAGAATATGTCTATACTCGTATAGATGCTAAAATAAAGTAAAAAGCTAAAGAAACAAAGTTAATATTGAGGATAAACAGAAGCAACAAAAGAAAAAACAATAGGAAAAATACAATATACATGTAAAATAAGTCAGCTCTCACATCAGCATTAATGTGCAAAACAATATCAACTAAAATTTATAAATCAAAGAAAATATAATCTTAGGACGCTACCAGGTAGTGATCCTCTGCTTATGCAAAGACGTGTTAAGCCCAGCTGGTGTAAAGCAACCGCTGTTTAACCAGCTACGGGTCACCACTGGTCAGAGACGTGTCATGAGACACTTGTCCTGTTTCCTGACAAACCAATACCTAAGGTGGAATTACCGATAGAAACAGTACCACGCGTCACTATTTAAAAATAAATCCTCACTAAAACAAACTCAAAGTGGTCGGTCCCTTCACCTTCCTTATTTTCTTTTCCCGATTACCTACAACCTTTTTTCTCTGAGTTATCCTAGTCGTCTTTTCCCCCTTCCTATTCTTGCCATTCCTACAGGCGAGTACAAAAGAAAAAAAGTGATAAATAGAGTTGAAGGAGAGTAAAGGGGGACGTACAATACAGACGTGACAATCAACATTGACAATCATGGGTGGCGTTGCTCTAAGATTTTAACACCGCAGTTTCGAGTCATACAATGAGAAATCATAAGACTAATAGCTGGGTATATTTTGGTGATAAAATATAGTTTAAGATGTCCAATATTATGAGGGAGAAAAACTACGAAACCTAACTTAGCGTAACCCAACTTAATGTCAGGGAACGTAAACTCCGTTAGCGACAGAAACGACGTATCTTTGTTTACTGTCGTTGTGATTGGCCCATCTCTTCAACTGATTAAAATAATAACCAATAATTGGCTCTAACATGGCATGAGCCAAAGATGTTATTTTTGCTATTATATCTTAAAATAAAATTTTCCACAAGAAATAACAATTTGTTGCGTGGTGTAGATACATTACAAGTAGCTTAAAATTTAAAATAATGCCCCGAGTTCCACAAGGAACGTTCAATAACAGCCAAGATAAATATTTCACTATACGCTGACTATTGTACACATTTTATTTAATTTCTAAACGAACTAAAAGTAAAAAAACGTAAACAGTGAATAATGTGAAAAACAGAAACACAGAACCTACGACACAACACTTTTACATACAACACTGCTACATACAAGGCAACACTCCCACACACAACACTGCCACATACAAGGCAACAAGTGTACCTGCAGACAACTTGTCCACTTTGACAACAACTTGCTCACTTAGACAACAACTTGCTCACTTAGACAACAACTTGCTCACTCTCCAACATTTCCTTCACAACTGTCTCGCTATTACTTTCTTCATCCACCTGGCTTCTGCTCTCTCCTCCTCTTCTCATTCTTTACTCTTCTTCCTCTTCCATTCCTACCTCCTCTTTCTACTCTACTTCCTACCTCTTCCTCCTCTTCATCTTCCCTTATGTCATCAACCTCTTCTTTGTTCTCCACATATTCCTCTTCCTCATTTCTATTTCTTCCAACGTCTTCATCCCCTATTTGTTTGTTTGTTTTATTCTATTTTTCTCCCTTCCATCTATTCACCAATTCTACTCTCACCCCTCTTTCAATTTATCCTTTCTTCATATTCTCCTCTCCCTCCCTCACTTCTTTCCTTACCATCCTTATTCCTCCCGTTTGTCCTTCCAGTATTCTTCTCTCCTACCTTTTTCCTTTTATTTTTCTCACAATCTTTTCCCATTCTTGCCTCCCTCTTTTCTCCTCTCCTCCATCAGCACACTCCCTTTTTTTCTTCCTTTGTTCCTCCCTACTTCTTTTCCTTTTCTCACCTCTTTTCCCCCTTCATTACTTCTTCCCTCCTTTTTTCTTATCTCTTCCCTCTCTTCTTTCGTTCCTTTCTCACCCTTTCCCTTTTTCTTTTTGTCAGTCTCTCCTCCCCTCCCTGCCAGCCTCGCTCCCCTGCCTCGCTCCCTCCCTGCCTCCCTCCTGGTAATGTCCCAGGGAGACCCTAACTTTCCGGCTGCCCCATCACCTTCTGTTTTATTTCCTCGTTCATAGCCTTTCTCCATCTCCTTACTTTTACTCTCAGTTCTCCATCTCCTTACTTTTACTCTCAGTTCTCCATCTCCTTACTTTTACTCTCAGTTCTCCATCTCCTTACTTTTACTCTCAGTTCTCCATCTCCTTACTTTTACTCTCAGTTCTCCATCTCCTTACTTTTACTCTCAGTTCTCCATCTCCTTACTTTTACTCTCAGTTCTCCATCTCCTTACTTTTACTCTCAGTTCTCCATCTCCTTACTTTTACTCTCAGTTCTTCATCCTCTCACTATTATTATTCTTTCTCATCTCCTTTGTTTTCACTTCGCAATCTCACTTTTTCATTTTTATTCAACTGTGTTCAGTGTTTTAATCAAGTATCCCACTTTACCAGGGACGTCCCACCTCACCAAGGATATCCCACCTCACCAGGGATACCCAACCTCACCAGGGATATCCCACGTCACCAGGGATATCCCACCTCACCAGGGATACCCAAACTCACCAGGGATACCCCACCTCACCAGGGATACCCAACCTCACCAGGGATACCCCACCTCACCAGGGATACTACACTGTTTCACTTGTTTCTTTCCTTCACTGGGCGTTCACGCTCGTGGGATAATCTGATAATGGTTCTGCCGATCTGCTTCAAACTTGCAACGCCTGCCTGCCTTGGCAAAACCAGAGTTGGGATTATAATACGTCAGCTTAACAAAGTAATTATCTTTAGGATCAATTCATGGCGAGGGAGTCTTGGCACTCGAGGCCAGTGTTGGCACTCGAGGCCAGTGTATAAGCCTGCCTTAGGATCGTTATATTATTAATTATATTTATGGAGAAGCGCTCGACAATCAGGTTTGGTCCAGGAAAGTGAAGAGTAGCTCCAATTCCATGAATCAAGAGCCTTTCAACAGCGTTAAGGCACCCGCCATGAGGAAAAGAGGCTTTTTGCAAGTATTTACAATAATTTTTTTTCCATATTAATGTAAGCTTCTGTGTTAATTTCTAAACACGACTAAACAAATTTTTTAAACGTTTGCCTCTAAGTTTTGCTGGAGGAAAACTCTTCTCCAGGCTGAGGGACTGACCACCTCAAAACTACGTCTTCAAGGCTGATGGACTGATTACATCGTCTTTACATCTCTAATGATTCTGCTGCCTCCTCTGTACTCGACTGAAGAAGCCTCCTGTGTAGGCGAAACGTTTCCGAATAAAGATACTTAAGTGTTGCACACGTGTGTTATCAACACAGAGATGTGCCTCTCCGCCCACTCTGTGAAATATTATTTAGATTATAGTGTTTAATGTTGAGTGTTATTGGCGTTCTTTACAAAGTTGATTTTTTCTCTTACCTTTTAATAGAAGCTTTTGAAACTTTTTTTTTTTTTGCAATGACTTCATGTATTTTTTATGCTCTGTATAATTGCATATACAGTGGTACCCCGGATTTCGTACAGCTTCCAACTCGAACAATAAAGTGTATTTTTGTAAGTGCTTTTGTAAGTGTATTTTTGAGGGTCTGAAACGGACTAATCTAATTTACATTCGTCCTTATGGGAATAAATTCGTTCGGTAACGGCACTCAAACAGCATTCTAGAACGAATTATTGATGAAATCCGGGGTACCACTGAATATTTTTCTAATTTTTATTCCCGTCTGGGAAGATCTATTTACATTTTTATATTTTACTAACGTTACTTTTTCAAAGTAATTATAGTTTTCAGATATTATTTGCTAATCTTACACTCCGCTTGAAATTGAAATTTGAGATTATCTATCACATTCCTGGCCTTGGGAGAGGACTTGAGTGTCAGATTTGTTTATCAGCTGCACTCCACTGCTACAAGAGTGACAGATGGAGTATACCTAGAGAGGGTTTCGGGGGTCAACACGCCGGTCTGAGACCAGGCCTCGTAATGGATCAGGGTCCGATCAACCAGGCTGTTACTGCTGGCCACTGATCAAACTCTGGCTGTTTGAGTGGCTCGACATCCAGATCTTAGACTAGATGAACGTTACCCAAGATTTGCCTGAAGGCGATTTCGGGATTCATCCTCCTTGTTGACAGCCTGATCTGTAAGACTGTTGGTACTCGCTTCACGCAAGCCGAATGTTTAATTACAACCATGCATCGCTATCTCCATTGCTGAAGTCATTCTGCTTAAGATATTAGCTTTGATAAACTAAATATCACAGATACCCAGAGATCTGGTTCTAACAGAAAGCATATAAGATTTGCTCACATCAGAAACTCAAGTACAGACTTAAGATACAGAAACCACGGTACTTGTCGGACTTTGATTGGGATATCGTCAACTGCAGAAGATAAATACAGATGCTACAGCTAAACCTCCCAACATTTGTTATTTTTTTAACTACGAGCCCTCAGAATTTACAACAGTGAATGTGAACAGACATACACAGAGAGAAAACATTCTTTCACTTGAGATTTCCCAAACACGTCATTTTCACAGCATCCACAAAGAGAACACCTTCATTCCTCTCTTGACAGCTGAAATGGGTATTGCGGTCATCTTCACGAAAACCATTAAAGAACTGCATGGGCTTCCCATCTTATCAGTGACACCGTCACAGCGGAAGTAACAGCATCCCATGTTGGGAATGTGATTATGTATGGATGAAACAGGTAGAGATGTGGATACCCGACTACAGAAACATAAAGACACCTGCAGAGTGGAAGACACACGAAATGTGTACATGGTGCACATCAGTACACACCCACATAGTTGAACTGGGAACAAGCATATTTACGACACCAGGAGAGTGAGAGTGGGATGATGTCTTAGACCAGCAGCCATTCACAAACACCAGCACAAAACCTACTGCGCGAACAATTTTGAACCAACACAGGAATTACAGATTACCAGGACCCGAGACTCCTGCCCAGACCCCACCCAGTGTTACCTGATCTAGCAGGTTGAGCACCTGATCTTAAAGGCTGAGCACCTGATCTACCAGGTTGAGGACCTGATATCCCAGGCTGAGCATTTGATCTCCCAGGCTGAGCACCTGATCTCCCAGGCTGAGCACCTGATCTCCCAGGCTGAGTACCTGATCTACCAGGTTGAGGACCTGATATCCCAGGCTGAGCACCTGATCTAACATGCTGAGCACCTGATCTACCATGCTGAGCACCTGATCTCACAGGGTGAGCACCTAACTTCCCAAGCGTTAACACCTGATCACAGCTGACACTGATCTACATGCTCGCTGCTGATCTACCATGCTTACACTTGATCTCACAGGTGATGCTTTTGACTTCCTAACGTTATGTCCATCGCATACGTATTACAGTTCTCTGCGTGGTATGTATTATGTTTTATGGACATTTTTGCGTGGTATGTATTGATGTTTTGGACATTTCTGCGTGGTATGTATTGATGTTTTGGACATTTCTGCGTGGTATGTATTGATGTTTTGGACATTTCTGAGTGGTATGTATTGATGTTTTGGACATTTCTGCGTGGTATGTATTGATGTTTTGGACATTTCTGCGTGGTATGTATCGATGTTTTGGACATTTCTGCGTTGTATGTATTGATGTTTTGGACATTTCTGCGTGGTATGTATTGATGTTTTGGACATTTCTGCGTGGTATGTATTGATGTTTTGGACATTTCTGCGTGGTATGTATTGATGTTTTGGACATTTCAGCGTGGTATGTATCGATGTTTTGGACATTTCTGCGTGGTATGTATCGATGTTTTGGACATTTCTGCGTGGTATGTATTGATGTTTTGGACATTTCTGCGTGGTATGTATTGATGTTTTGGACATTTCTGCGTGGTATGTATTGATGTTTTGGACATTTCTTCGTGGTATGTATTGATGTTTTGGACATTTCAGCGTGGTATGTATCGATGATTTGGACATTTCTACGTGGTATGTATCGATGTTTTGGACATTTCTACATGGTATGTATCGATGTTTTGGACATTTCTGCGTGGTATGTATCGATGTTTTGGACATTTCTGCGTGGTATGTATCGATGTTTCGGACATTTCTGCGTGGTATGTATCGATGTTTTGGACATTTCTGCGTGGTATGTATCGATGTTTTGGACATTTCTACGTGGTATGTATCGATGTTTTGGACATTTCTACGTGGTATGTATCGATGTTTTGGACATTTCTACGTGGTATGTATCGATGTTTTGGACATTTCTGCGTGGTATGTATCGATGTTTTGAATAATTCTAGTACTGAAAAAGCTTTTATAGGTAAACTAGTTATGATAAAAGTTCACTTTTTCGTTTACGCCTCTTTCACATTACTGTCCTCTTTATTACCACTACTGTCCTCTTTATTACCACCATTACTGTCCTCTGTATTACCACCACTAATGTCCTGTGTATTACCACTACTACTGTCCTCTTTATTACCACTACTGTCCTCTTTATTACCACTACTACTGTCCTCTTTATTACCACTACTACTGTCCTCTTTATTACCACTACTACTGTCCTCTTTATTACCACTACTGTCCTCTTTATTACCAATACTACTGTCCTCTTTATTACCACTACTACTGTCCTCTATTACCACCACTACTGTCCTCTTTATTACCACCACTACTGTCCTCTTTATTACCACCACTACTGTCCTCTTTATTACCACCACTACTGTTCTCTTTATTACCCCCACTACTGTCCTCTTTATTACCACTACTGTCCTCTTTATTACCACCACTACTGTCCTCTTTATTACCACCACTACTGTCCTCTTTATTACCACTACTACTGTTCTCTTTATTACCACCACTACTGTCCTCTTTATTACCACTACTGCAGTCCTCTTTATTACCATCACTACTGTCCTCTTTATTACCACTACTGTCCTCTTTATTACCACCACTACTGTCCTCTTTATTTCCATCACTAATGTCCTCGTGTATTACCACTACTACAGTCCTCTTTATTACCACCACTACTGTCCTCTTTATTACCACCACTACTGTCCTCTTTATTACCACTACTACAGTCCTCTTTATTACCACTACTACAGTCTTCTTTATTACTACTACAGTCCTCTTTATTATCACTACTACTGTCCTCTTTATTATCACTACTGTCCTCTTTATTACCACTAATACTGTCCTCTTTATTACTACTACTGTCCTCTTTATTACCACTACTGTCCTCTTTATTACCACTACTACTGTCCTCTTTATTACTACTACTGTCCTCTTTATTACCACTACAGTCCTCTTTATTACCACTACAGTCCTCTTTATTACCACTACTCAGTCCTCTTTATTACCACCACTACTACTACTGTCCTCTTTATTACCACTACTACTGCCCTCTTTATTACCACTGCTCTCTTTATTACCACTACTACTGCCCTCTTTATTACCACTGCCCTCTTTATTACTATTACTACTGTCCTCTTTATTACCAGTACTACTACTGTCTTCTTTATTACTACTACTACTGTCCTTTTTATTACCATTACTACTACTGTCCTCTTTATTACCATTACTACTACTGTCCTCTTTATTACCACTACTACTACTACTACTGTCCTATTTATTACCACTACTACTACTGTCCTATTTATTACTACTACTACTGTCCTCTTTATTACGTCTTCTTTATTACAACTACTACTGTTCTCTTTATTACTACTACTGTCCTCTTTATTACTACTAGTCTCTTTTTACTTACTACTATACTGTCCTCTCTTATCATTACTACTGTCTTCTTATTACTACTACTCACTGTCTCTTTTACTGCTACTTCTCTTCATTACTACTACTACGTTCTCTTTATTACACTACTTCCTCTTTATTACTCTTACTCTCACTACTGTCTCTTATTACTACTACTACTGTCTCTTTATTACTACTTCTACTGTCCTTTTACTTTTCCTCTCTCTACTACTGTCCTCTTTTTCCATACTACTTCCTCTTTATTACTACTACTACTACTGTCTTTTTCTACACACTTCTCTTTTCTCTTCTACTACTGTCCCTTTATTATTACTACTTCACACTTCTCTTTATCCATTACTACTACTGTCCTCTTTATTATCTACTACTGTTCTCTTTATTATTACTACTGTTCTCTTTATTATTACTACTGTTCTCTTTATTATTACTACTACTCCCTTCTATTCCTCTCTACTACTTCTCTTCTTCTCTACTCTACTACTGTCTCTTTATTATCATCTACCCTTCTCTTTCATTCACTACTTCTACTCATTTTCTCACTACTATCTTCCTCTCTCACCACTTCTCTTCTTTCCTCTTCCCACTTCTCTTCTTCCTCTTCACCACTTCTCTCTTCCTCCTCACCACTTCTCTTCTCTCCTCACCACTTCTCTTCTTCCTCCTCACCACTTCTCTTCTTCCTCCTCCCACTTCTCTTCTTCCTCTTCACCACTTCTCTTCTTCCTCCTCACCACTTCTCTTTTCCTCCTCCCACTTCTCTTCTTCCTCCTCCCCACTTCTCTTCTTCCTCCTCACCACTTCTCTTCCTTCCTCTCCACTTCTCTTCTTCCTCCTCACCACTTCTCTTCTTCCTCCTCACCACTTCTCTTCTTCCTCCTCACCACTTCTCTTCTTCCTCCTCACCACTTCTCTTCTTCCTCTTCACCACTTCTCTTCTTCCTCTTCACCACTTCTCTTCTTCCTCCTCACCACTTCTCTTCCTCCTCACCACTTCTTTTCTTCCTCCTCCCCACTTCTCTTCTTCCTCCTCCCACTTTCTTCTTCCTCTTCACCACTTCTCTTCTTCCTCCTCACCACTTCTCTTCTTCCTCCTCCCACTTCTCTTCTTCCTCTTCACCACTTCTCTTCTTCCTCCTCCCACTTCTCTTCTTCCTCTCACCACTTCTCTTCTTCCTCTCACCACTTCTCTTCTTCCTCCTCACCACTTCTCTTCCTCCTCACCACTTCTCTTCTTCCTCCTCCCCACTTCTCTTCTTCCTCCTCACCACTTCTCTTCTTCCTCCTCACCAGTTCTCTTCTTCCTCCTCCCCACTTCTCTTCTTCCTCCTCCCCACTTCTCTTCTTCCTCCTCACCACTTCTCTTCCCCTCCTCCCACTTCTCTTCTTCCTCCTCCTCCACTTCTCTTCTCCTCCTCACCACTTCTTTTCTTCCTCCTCCCCACTTCTCTTCTTCCTCCTCACCACTTCTCTTCTTCCTCCTCTCCACTTCTCTTCTTCCTCCTCACCACTTCTCTTCTTCCTCCTCACCACTTCTCTTCTTCCTTCTCACCACTTCTCTTCTTCCTCGTCACCACTTCTCTTCTTCCTCGTCACCACTTCTCTTCTTCCTCGTCACCACTTCTTTTCTTCCTCCTCACCACTTCTCTTCTTCCTCTTCACCACTTCTCTTCTTCCTCCTCACCACTTCTCTTCTTCCTCCTCCCCACTTCTCTTCTTCCTCATCACCACTTCTCTTCTTCCTCCTCACCACTTCTCTTCTTCCTCCTCACCACTTCTCTTCTTCCTCTTCACCACTTCTCTTCTTCCTCCTCACCACTTCTCTTCTTCCTCCTCACCACTTCTCTTCTTCCTCCTCACCACTTCTCTTTTTCCTCCTCACCACTTTTCTTCTTCCTCCTCACCATTCTTCTCCTCACCTTCTTTCCTCCTCACCACTTCTCTTTTTCCTCCTCACCACTTCTCTTCTTCCTCCTCACCACTTCTCTTCTTCCTCCTCACCACTTCTCTTCTTCCTCCTTACCACTTCTCTTTTTCCTCCTCACCACTTCTCTTTTTATTCCATGCAAGTCTCATTTCCATCCACACTCTTATCTATTCCGCCTCCTTCACTTTCTCTTTCCCACTTCTCTTTCCCTCTCTGTCTCCTTGTTTCTCTCTCTCTACCTCTATCCTCGTCTTCAGTCTTCCACGACACTTCTCACTCTCTGATCTTCCTTCCGTTCCTTCACTTCCTCCTTGTCTCCTCCCCTCCAGTGTTACACTGCTCCACCACAACTGGGGATTGCTCCACCACAACTGTGGGTTGCTCCACCACAACTGTGGGTTGCTCCACCACAACTGTGGGTTGCTTCACCACAACTGTGGGTTGCTCCACCACAACTGTGGGCTGCTCCACCACAACTGTGGGTTGCTCCACCACAACTGTGGGTTGCTCCACCACAACTGTGGGTTGCTTCACCACAACTGTGGGCTGCTCCACCACAACTGTGGGCTGCTCCACCACAACTGTGGGTTGCTCCACCACAACTGTAGGTTGCTCCACCACAACTGTGGGTTGCTCCACCACAACTGTGGGTTGCTCCACCACAACTGTGGGCTGCTCCACCACAACTGTGGGCTGCTCCACCACAACTGTGGGCTGCTCCACCACAACTGTGGGTTGCTCCACCACAACTGTGGGTTGCTCCACCACAACTGTGGGTTGCTCCACCACAACTGTAGGTTGCTCCACCACAACTGTGGGCTGCTCCACCACAACTGTGGGTTGCTCCACCACAACTGTGGGTTGCTCCACCACAACTGTGGGTTGCTCCACCACAACTGTGGGTTGCTCCACCACAACTGTGGGTTGCTCCATTACAACTGTGGGTTGCTTCACCACAACTGTGGGCTGCTCCACCACAACTGTGGGTTGCTCCACCACAACTGTGGGTTGCTCCATTACAACTGTGGGTTGCTTCACCACAACTGTGGGCTGCTCCACCACAACTGTGGGTTGCTCCACCACAACTGTGGGTTGCTCCACCATAACTGAGGGTTGCACCACCACAACTGTGGGCTGCTCCACCACAACTGTGGGCTGCTCCACCACAACTGTGGGCTGCTCCACCATAACTGTGGGTTGCTCCACCATAACTGAGGGTTGCTCCACCACAACTGTGGGCTGCTCCACCACAACTGTGGGCTGCTCCACCACAACTGTGGGCTGCTCCACCACAACTGTGGGCTGCTCCACCATAACTGTGGGTTGCTCCACCACAACTGTGGGCTGCTCCACCACAACTGTGGGTTGCTCCACCACAACTGAGGGTTGCACCACCACAACTGTGGGCTGCTCCACCATAACTGTAGGTTGGACCACCACAACTGTGGGTTGTACCACCACAACTGTGGGTTGCTCCACCACAACTGTGGGTTGCTCCACCACAACTGTGGGTGCTCCACCACAACTGTGGGCTGCTCCACCATAACTGTGGGTTGCTCCACCACAACTGTGGGCTGCTCCATACAAGCTGTGGGTTGCTCCACCACAACTGGGTTGCACCACCCAACTGTGGGCTGCTCCACCACAACTGTGGGTTGCTCCACCACAACTGTGGGCGTAGTGCTTAATGCAACTGTAAGTTGCATTCTCACAACATTCTAAAGGAGAGAGAGATGAGAGAGGAGAGAGAGAGAGAGAGGAGAGAGAGAGAGAGAGAGAGAAGAGAGAGAGAGAGAGAGAGAGAGAGAGAGAGAGAGAGAGAGAGAGAGAGAGAGAGGAGAGAGAGAGAGAGGAGAGAGAGAAGGAGAGAGAGAGGAGAGAGAGAGAGAGAGAGAGAGAGAGAGAGAGAGGAGAGAGAGAGAGAGAGAGAGAGAGAGAGGGGAGAGAGAAGAGAGAGAGAGAGAGAGAGAGAGAGAGAGAGAGAGAGAGAGAGAGAGAGAGAGAGAGGAGAGAGAAGAGAGAGAGAGAGAGAGAGAGAAGAACTACTGAGATATTTATCTCCAGTCAATTGTACTTGAAAGGATAGATAAATTCTCAGTCTCTCTCTCATTCATTCTCTCTATCTCTCACCCATTACATTTTCTTTCAGCCCACCACTTTCTTCACTGTTTCTTCCCAGATTGTCTCCCTCCCATTCTTGTCCTCCCTATTCCTGCAACTACTTCTTTCCCCTCTCTTCTTGCTCCCCTCTCTCCTTGCTCCCATCCCTCCTTGTTCCCCTCTCTCCTTGCTCCCCTCTCTCCTTGTTCCCCTCCCTCCCTCATCAGTGAGCTAGCTCACGCCCCCATCATCTTCTACAACTTCCTAACTTTTATTTTTAAAGACTCTTTTATCAACCCTCTTAATTAATTCAAGTTGATCTGTGTAACACTTGTGGAGGAGACACAGCTAGGAGAGTGATGGAGACACAGCTAGGATAGTGATGGAGAGACAGCTAGGAGAGTGATGGAGACACAGCTAGGATAGTGATGGAGAGACAGCTAGGAGAGTGATGGAGACACAGCTAGGAGAGTGATGGAGACACAGCTAGGAGAGTGATGGAGACACAGCTAGGAGAGTGATGGAGACATAGATAGGAGAGTGGTGGAGACACAGCTAGGAAAGTGATGAAGACATAGATAGGAGAGTGATGGAGACACAGCTAGGAGAGTGATGGAGACACAGCTACAAGAGTAATGGAGAGACAGCTAAGAGTGATGGAGACACAGCTAGGAGAGTAATGGAGACACAGCTAGGAGAGTGATGTAGTGACACACAGCTAGGATAGTGATGGAGACACAGCTAGGAGAGTGATGGAGACACAGCTAGGAGAGTGATGGAGACTTAGATAGGAGAGTGATGGAGACACAGCTAGAAGAGTGATGGAGACACAGCTAGTAGAGTGTTGTTGGGAGACACAGCTAGGAGTGTTGTAGGAAGACACAGATAGGAGTGTTGTAGGGAGACACAGATAGGAGTGTTGTAGGGAGACACAGCTAGGAGTGTTGTAGGGAGACACAGCTAGGGGAGTGTTGTAGGGAGACACAGCCAGGAGTGTTGAAGGGAGACACAGCTAGGAGAGTGTTGTAGGGAGACACAGCTAGGAGAGTGTCGTAGGGAGACACAGCTAGGAGTGTTGTAGGGAGACACAGCTAGGAGAGTGTTGTAGGGAGACACAGCTAGGAGTGTTGTAGGAAGACACAGCTAGGAGTGTTGTAGGGAGACACAGCTAGGAGAGTGTTGTAGGAGACACAGCTAGGAGAGTGTTGTATGGATATACAGCTAGGAGAGTGTTGTAGAGAGACACAGCTAGGAGAGTGTTGTAGGGAGACACAGCTAGGAAAGTGTTGTAGGGAGACACAGCTAGGAGAGTGTTGTAGGGAGACACAGCTATTGTAAGATATCACTGGACCAGTGGATTGGTGCTATTTACTTACAAGGTAAGTCGTTCAGTCTCCCCAGTGCAATAAAAACAATGTCTCTTACAAACAACCCAGGTGAAGGTAGGTGTCCTCTGCAAGTTATGAACAAACTGAGACTACCTGTAGCGTTGATAGGTGAGAAAGTGGGACTAATCAAGGTAAAGTCACGTCATGTCCCACACTACCTTGATATTAGTCCCATATACATAGTTGATTAGTAGGTAGCATGTTGGTAGACACCTACTACCCTGGGAGGTACTACCGTCCTGCCGAGTGTAAAACGGAAACCTGTAATTGTTTTACATGATGGTAAGATTCTGTTCCATTTCTATGGGGAAGTGGAACAGAATTCTTCCTCCGTAAGCCATGCGTGTCTTGCTGGGAGCAAGGGGCTAGTAACCCCTTCTCCTGTATAATTTACTAAATTTAGAAAAGAAAAACTTTCGTTTTTGTTTTTAAGTCACCCTGCCTCGGTGGGATACGACAGGTTTGTTGAAAAAAACCTACCTGATTATATTGTCACATTCACTGCAGTAGCAGAGGAAATTATGAGTATGATGATTGAGGAAATGTTTCAATACAATATATTTTTGTATTGGACTGATGAAGCCACTGTGTGGCGAAACGTTTCCTCAATAAAGATACCCAAGTGTTGCACATGTGTGTAAGTCACCATTCCCAGTCCTTGCTGTCTTGTTATGAAACATGTGGGATAATAATATTTTCTCTGCTTGAGATTTGGCACAGTTTTGGCAAGTCTTGTCTTCATGAGATCAAACCTCTACATCACAATTGTCCTCAAAGATGAATTAAAGAAAGATTCTGGACTTCACCTTACGAAACAAAGCAAATGCGATAATAATTATGGACAAGGTAGATTATAGTGGAAAAATGAACAAATTATTAGAAACGGGAGAACATACGTGCCTCTTAAGATCTTCCTCCAATCCAACAGGCTATTACCACTTTCTCAAAATGTTCTTTGGATTATAAGCTTCCCCAACAACAGTCTTGACACTTAGGACAAATATCTTCATGAGTCTCAGGTGCCACACTCTTGGTGTACACGGACGAGTTAATCATGTCACAAGACATAGATGCATAGCGAGAGATTGCATTTTGTTCTTGGTCAGCTCGAACAAGATAACTTGAAGAAAAAGCTCTCAAACTGTCAGTTCCTTAAGCCAGAAATGAAACTTCTTGGTCTCCCTCTTCTGCCTTTTCAATGTGCTGCCCTCTCCCTCTTTTGTCCTCTCCCTGTCTTTTCACTGTCTTGCTCTCTCCCTATCTCTTCAATGTTCTGTCTCACTGTTTTATCCTCATCCCTACATCTTTCTATATTCTTCCTGTCCTACCATCTCACTGTCTTTCACGATCTTTATCTTCTCCCTGATTTGCTAATTCCAAGTATTCTCCCTTTCCTAACCTCACCCGTCATTCTCCCTGTCGTAGCGTTTCCCTTCCTTCTCCCTCTCATATACTGTTTTCTTTTCCACCTATCTACCTGTCTTGTTCCTGTCCTACCATCTCCTGTCCTCTCTCTTCCCTCTGTCCTGCTCTCTCCCTATGCTGGCCTCTTACACACCACCTCTTCCCTCCCTCCTTGCCTCCCCACTCCCTTCTCTCCCCTCTCCCGTCTCCCTTACCTCCCTTCTCCCTTACCTCCCCTCTCCCTCACCTCCCCTCTCCCTCACCTCCCCTCTCCCTCCCTCACCTCCCCTCTCCCTCCCTCACCTCCCTTCTCCCTCACCTCACCTCCCCACTCCCTCACCTCCCTTCTCCCTCACCTCCCCTCTCCCTCCCTCACCTCCCTTCTCCCTTACCTTCCCTCTCCCTCACGCTCCTGACAAGCCGCCTACACCTCTTCCAATCCTAAAGCTGACTTATCTTTTAAAGATAAATAAGTCAGACTTCTACAAGATGGAATGATGAGGAGGGGGCGGGTGGGAGGGAGGATGGTAGGTGGGAGGGAGGGATGGTAGGTGGGAGGGAGGGATGGTAGGTGGGAGGGAGGGATGGTAGGTTAGATGGAAGGTGAGATGGAATGGAGGGTGGGAGAGAATGGTGGGAGGAAATGGTGTGTGGGAGGGAATGATAGGTGGGAGGGAAAGGTTGGTGGAAGGGAAGGTGGGAGGTAATCAGGGAAGGAGGGAGGGAGGGAGGGAGGGAGAGAGAGAGGGAGGGAAGGAGGGAGGTTGGGAGGGAGACAAGAGCTGTCAAGACAATGATGATACTCTTAAGTTAATGAAATATTGTTGAATACTAACGGTACTTTCCGAGGCAAGTCAAACTGCAGGCCTGGAGACTGCAGGCCTGAAGACTGCAGGCCTGGAGACTGCAGGCTGGAGACTGCAGGCCTGGAGACTGCAGGCCTGGAGACTGCAGGCCTGGAGACTGCAGGCCTGGAGACTGCAGACCTGGAGACTGCAGGTCTGGAGACTGCAGGCCTGGAGACTGCAGGCCTGGAGACTGCAGGCCTGGAGACTGCAGACCTGGAGACTGCAGGCCTGGAGACTGCAGACCTGGAGACTGCAGGCCTGGAGACTGCAGATCTGGAGACTGCAGACCTGGAGACTGCAGGTCTGGAGACTGCAGGCCTGGAGACTGCAGGCCTGGAGACTGCAGGCCTGGAGACTGCAGGCCTGGAGACTGCAGGCCTGGAGACTGCAGGCCTGGAGACTGCAGGCCTGGAGGACTGCAGGCCTGGAGACTGCAGGCCTGGAGACTGCAGGCCTGAGACTGCAGCCTAGACTGCAGGCCTGGAGACTGCAGGCCTGGAGACTGCAGTGGACCTGGAGACTGCAGGCCTGAGACTGCAGGCCTGTAGACTGCAGGCCTGGAGACTGCAGACCTGGAGACTGCAGACCTGGAGACTGCAGGCCTGGAGACTGCAGGCCTGGAGACTGCAGGCCTGGAGACTGCAGGTCTGGAGACTGCAGGCCTGGAGACTGCAGGCCTGGAGACTGCAGGCCTGGAGACTGCAGGCCTGGAGACTGCAGGCCTGGAGACTGCAGGCCTGGAGACTGCAGGCCTGGAGACTGCAGGCCTGGAGACTGCAGGCCTGGAGACTGCAGGCCTGGAGACTGCAGACCTGGAGACTGCAGGCCTGGAGACTGCAGGCCTGGAGACTGCAGGCCTGGAGACTGCAGGCCTGGAGACTGCAGGCCTGAGACTGCAGGCCTGGAGACTGCAGGCCTGGAAGACTGCAGGCCTGGAGACTGCAGGCCTGAGACTGCAGGCCTGGAGACTGCAGGCCTGAGACTGCAGGCCTGGAGACTGCAGGCCTGGAGACTGCAGGCCTGGAGACTGCAGACCTGGAGACTGCAGGCCTGGAGACTGCAGACCTGGAGACTGCAGGCCTGGAGACTGCAGGCCTGGAGACTGCAGGCCTGGAGACTGCAGGCCTGGAGACTGCAGGCCTGGAGACTGCAGACCTGGAGACTGCAGGCCTGGAGACTGCAGGCCTGGAGACTGCAGGCCTGGAGACTGCAGGCCTGGAGACTGCAGGCCTGGAGACTGCAGGCCTGGAGACTGCAGGCCTGGAGACTGCAGGCCTGGAGACTGCAGGCCTGGAGACTGCAGGCCTGGAGACTGCAGGCCTGGAGACTGCAGGCCTGGAGACTGCAGGCCTGGAGACTGCAGGCCTGGAGACTGCAGGCCTGGAGACTGCAGACCTGGAGACTGCAGGCTAGACTGCAGGCCTGGAGACTGCAGGCCTGGAGACTGCAGGCCTGGAGACTGCAGGCCTGGAGACTGCAGGCCTGGAGACTGCAGGCCTGGAGACTGCCAGGCCTGGAGACTGCAGGCCTGGAGACTGCAGGCCTGGAGACTGCAGGCTGGAGACTGCAGGCCTGGAGACTGCAGGCCTGGAGACTGCAGGCCTGTAGACTGCAGGCCTGGAGACTGCAGGCCTGGAGACTGCAGGCCTGGAGACTGCAGGCCTGGAGACTGCAGGCCTGGAGACTGCAGGCCTGGAGACTGCAGGCCTGGAGACTGCAGGCCTGGAGACTGCAGGCCTGGAGACTGCAGGCCTGGAGACTGCAGGCCTGGAGACTGCAGACCTGGAGACTGCAGGCCTGGAGACTGCAGGCCTGGAGACTGCAGGTCTGGAGACTGCAGGCCTGGAGACTGCAGGCCTGGAGACTGCAGACCTGGAGACTGCAGGCCTGGAGACTGCAGGCCTGGAGACTGCAGACCTGGAGACTGCACGCCTGGAGACTGCACGCCTGGAGACTGGAGACTGCAGACCTGGAGACTGCAGACCTGGAGACTGCAGACCTGGAGACTGCAGGCCTGGAGACTGCAGGCCTGGAGACTGCAGACCTGGAGACTGCAGGCCTGGAGACTGCAGGCCTGGAGACTGCAGGCCTGGAGACTGCAGGCCTGGAAACTGCAGGCCTGGAGACTGCAGGCCTGGAGACTGCAGGCCTGGAGACTGCAGACCTGGAGACTGCAGGCCTGGAGACTGCAGGCCTGGAGACTGCAGGCCTGAGACTGCAGGCCTGAGACTGCAGGCCTGGAGACTGCAGGACTGGAGACTGCAGGCCTGAGACTGCAGACCTGGAGACTGCAGACCTGGAGACTACATACCTGGAGACTGCAGGCCTGGTGACTGCAGGCCTGGAGACTGCAGGCCTGGTGACTGCAGGCCTGGAGACTGCAGACCTGGAAACTGCAGACCTGGAGACTGCAGACCTGGGAGAGCTGCAGGCCTGGAGACTGCAGGCCTGGAGACTGCAGGCCTGGAGACTGCAGACCTGGAGACTGCAGGCCTGGAGACTGCAGGCCTGGAGACTGCCGGCCTGGAGACTGCCGGCCTGGAGACTGCAGACCTGGAGACTGCAGGCCTGGAGACTGCAGGCCTGGAGACTGCAGGCCTGGAGACTGCAGGCCTGGAGACTGCAGTCCTGGAGACTGCAGGCCTGGAGACTGCATACCTGGAGACTGCAGGCCTGGAGACTGCAGGCCTGGAGACTGCAGGCCTGGAGACTGCAGGCCTGGAGACTACAGGCGTGGAGACTGCAGGCCTGGAGACTGCAGGCCTGGAGACTGTAGGCCTGGAGACTGTAGGCCTGGAGACTGTAGGCCTGGAGATTGCAGGCCTGGAGACTGCAGGCCTGGAGACTGTAGGCCTGGAGACTGTAGGCCTGGAGACTGTAGGCCTGGAGACTGTAGGTCTGGAGACTGTAGGCCTGGAGACTGTAGGCCTGGAGACTGTAGGCCTGGAGACTGTAGGCCTGGAGACTGTAGGCATGGAGACTGTAGGCCTGGAGACTGCAAGCCTGGAGACTGCAGGCCTGGAGACTGCAGGCCTGGAGACTGCAGGCCTGGAGACTGCAGGCCTGGAGACTGCAGGCCTGGAGACTGCAGGCCTGGAGACTGCAGGCCTGGAGACTGCAGGCCTGGAGACTGTAGGCCTGGAGACTGTAGGCCTGGAGACTGTAGGCCTGGAGACTGTAGGCCTGGAGACTGCAGGCCTGGAGACTGTAGGCCTGGAGACTGTAGGCCTTGAGACTGTAGGCCTGGAGACTGTAGGCCTGGAGACTGTAGGCCTGGAGACTGCAGGTCTGGAGACTGCTGTGAACCTTCACTGCTTGTGTTAACTGCAGGTCTGAACAATGCACAGAGAACCACCTTTACTGCTCATATCAACTCAATCACAAAATGCCTGTATTTAGAACTCTTAAAATCCTTAAAAAAAATGTCATTCATGAAGTGCAGTCGATAAAGATATTCCATAATTTACTCTTAGAAAAGATTGCAGGGAACAGTTACAAATCTGTGCACCGAAATACCTCCTTACAAGTGAAGGCAACACGGTAAGTGTAGAGGAACAAACACGTAAAGGGAAATTACTAACATGCCTATGGCTGTCTTCATGAGGGAACATATGTTTCCAGGGAAGGGTTTAAGGTATGGGCTTTAGGGGCTGCAGCCCAGGGGCCTCCGCCAGCTGGAGGCCTCCAGAGGCTGCAGCCCAGGGGCCTCCGCCAGCTGGAGGCCTCCAGAGGCTGCAGCCCAGGGGCCTCCGCCAGCTGGAGGCCTCCAGAGGCTGCAGCCCAGGGGCCTCCGCCAGCTGGAGGCCTCCAGAGGCTGCAGCCCAGGGGCCTCCGCCAGCTGGAGGGCCTCCAGAGGTTAAGTGAAAAGGGTTCACAGTTATTGCTGTAACTTTTCATTTATAGTATGTTATTACATCACGTACATGTTATTACATCACGTACATGTTATTACATCACGTACATGTTATTACATCACGTACATGTTATTACATCACGTACATGTTATTACATCACGTATATGTTATTACATCACGTATATGTTATTACATCACGTATATGTTATTACATCACGTATATGTTATTACGTCACGTATATGTTATTACGTCACGTATATGTTATTACATCACGTACATGTTATTACATCACGTATATGTTATTACATCACGTATATGTTATTACATCACGTATATGTTATTACATCACGTATATGTTATTACATCACGTACATGTTATTACATCACGTATATGTTATTACCCCACGTATATGTTATTACATCACGTATATGTTATTACCCCACGTATATGTTATTACATCACGTATATGTTATTACATCACGTATATGTTATTACATCACGTATATGTTATTACATCACGTACATGTTATTACATCACGTACATGATGTTGTGATTATTATTTTTTTCCTTCTGAAAATATCCCTGAGGGCCTCACAGTACGTGAAGCCCAGGAGCCTCACAGTACCTGTAGCCCAGGAGCCTCACAACACCTGAAGCCCAGGAGCCTCACAGCACCTGAAGCCCAGGAGCCTCACAGCACCTGAAGCCCAGGAGCCTCACAGTACCTGAAGCCCAGGAGCCTCACAGTACATGAAGCCCAGGAGCCTCACAGTACCTGAACCCCAGGAGCCTCAAAGTACCTGTAGCCCAGGAGCCTCACAGTACCTGTAGCCCAGGAGCCTCACAGTACCTGAAGCCCAGGAGCCTCACAGTACATGAAGCCTAGGAGCCTCACAGTACCTGAAGCCCAGGAGCCTCACAGTACCTGAAGCCCAGGAGCCTTATAGTACCTGAAGCCCAGGAGCCTCACAGTACCTGAAGCTTAGGAGCCTCACAGTACCTGAAGCCCAGGAGCCTCACAGTACCTGAAGCCCGGGAGCCTCACAGTACCTGAAGCCCAGGAGCCTCACAGAACCTGAAACCCAGGAGCCTCTCAGTACCTGAAGTTCATGAGCCTCTCAGTACTTGAAGCCCAGGAGCCTCACAGTACCTGAAGCTCAGGAGCCTCACAGTACCTGTAGCCCAGGAGCCTCACAGTACCTGAAGTACAGGAGCCTCACAAAACATGAAGTCCAGGAGCCTCACAGTACCTGAAGCCAAGGAGCCTACCAGTACCTGAAGTTCATGAGCCTCTCAGTACTTGAAGCCCAGGAGCCTCACAGTACCTGAAGCTCAGGAGCCTCACAGTACCTGTAGCCCAGGAGCCTCACAGTACCTGAAGTACAGGAGCCTCACAAAACATGAAGTCCAGGAGCCTCACAGTACCTGAAGCCAGGAGCCTCAGTACCTGAAGCCCAGGAGCCTCACCTGAAGCCCAGGAGCTCACAGTACCTGAAGCTCCAGGAGCCTCACTACCTGAAGCCCAGGAGTCTCACAATACCTGAAGTTCAGGAGCCTCACAGTACCTGAAGCCCAGGAGCCTCACAGTACCTGAAGCCCAGGGCCTCAAGTACCTGAAGCCCAGGGGTCTCACAGTACCTGAAGCCCAGGATCCTCACAGTACCTGAAGCCCAAGAGCCTCACAGTACCTGAAGCCCAGGAGCCTCACAGTACCTGAAGCCCAGGAGCCTCAATACCTGAAGAACAGGAGCCTCACACTACCTGAAGCCCAGGAGCCTCACAGTACCTGTAGCCCAGGAGCCTCACAGTACCTGTAGCCCAGGAGCCTCACAGTATCTGTAGCCAAGGAGCCTCACAGTACCTGTAGCCCAGGGACCTCACAGTAGTTCTAGCCCACAGGCCTGACCAGTACCTGTAGCCCAAGAGCCTCACAGTACCTGTAGCCCAAGGGATTCACAGTACCTGTAGCGCAGGAGCCTCACTATACCTGTAGCCCACGGGCCTCAGTACCTGTAGCCCAGGAGCCTCACAGTTCCTGAAGCCCCCGGACCTCACAGTACCTGTAGCCCAGGGGTCTCACAGTACCTGTAGCCCAGGGGCCTCACAGTACCTGTAGCCCAGGAGCCTCACAGTAGCTGTAGCCCAGGGGCCTCACAGTAATTGTAGCCCAGGAACCTCACAGTACCTGTAGCCCAGGAGCCTTACAGTATCTATAGCCCAGGAGCCTCACAGTACCTGTAGCCCAGGAGCCTCACAATACATGTAGCCCAGAAGCCTCACAGTACCTGTAGCCCAGGAGCCTTACAATATCTGTATCCCAGGAGCCTCACAATACATGTAGCCCAGGAGCCTCACAGTAACTGTAGCCCACGGGCCTCACAGTACCTGTAGCCTAGGGGCCTCACAGTACCTGTAGTTTAGGGGCCTCACAGTATCTGTAGCCCAGGGGCCTCTCAGTACCTGTAGCCCAGGAGCCTCTCAGTACATGTAGCCCAGGAGCCTCACAGTACCTGTAGCCCAGGGGCCTCTCAGTACCTGTAGCCCAGGAGCCTCACAGTACCTGTAGCCCAGAGATCTCAGTATCTGTTGCCCAGGAGCCTCACAGTATCTGTAGACCAGGGGCCTCAGTACCTGTAGCCCAAGAGTTTCATAGTAACTGTAGCCCAGAGGCCTCACAGTACCTGTCGCCCCCGGACCTCACAGTACGTGTAGCCCAGGAGCCTCACAATACATGTAGCCCAGGAGCCTCACAGTACCTGTAGCCCAGGAGCCTCACAATATCTGTAGCCCAGGAGCCTCACAATACATGTAGCCCAGGAGCCTCACAGTACCTGTAGCCCAAGGGCCTCTCAGTACCTGTAGCCCAGGGATCTCAGTATCTGTTGCCCAGGAGCCTCACAGTACCTGTAGACCAGGGGCCTCAGTACCTGTAGCCCAGGAGTCTCACAGTAACTGTAGCTCAGAGGCCTCACAGTACCTGTCGCCCCCGGACCTCACAGTACCTGTAGCCCAGGAGCCTCACAGTACCTGTACCCCAGGAGCCTCACAGTACCTGTAGCCCAGGAGCCTCACAATACATGTAGCCCAGGAACCTCACAGTACCTGTAGCCCAGGAGCCTCACAATATCTGTAGCCCAGGAGCCTCACAATACATGTAGCCCAAGAGCCTCACAGTATCTGTAGCACAGGAACCTACAAAATCTTAATCCGGCTCCGTATGTTCCTCATAGCAGTACCTGTCAGTGGTGCATATGTTGGAGGTCTTGCACGAGACCACGCATCAGGAGCGATGATCCCTGGACCTTTCTATAAGTGGTCTACAGGTAGGTAGTGAAGGAAGATCGAGGAAAGGACAAGAGAGTGGAGGAAAGAGGGAAGGGATGGAGGAAAGAGAAAAGGGATAGGGGATGGTGGGAAAATATGGAGAGAGGGAAAAGATTGAATAGAGAAGAGTGAAGGGATGTAGGAGGGAACAAAGGAATGAATGAGTGAGAGAGGGGACAAAGAAATAAGGGTATAGATAAGGGGGAGGACGGAGAAGATAGATAGATGGATGTCAAGAAGGATAAATTGATTGAGAGGTTGTTTAAAATAAAGACTGAAGGAGGAGTTGGCAAAACTAGAAGGACGGAGAGAAGATGGATGGAAGGTGAAGCAGCAGGTGGGGCCAGATGGGCCACTCAATGGGGAAGGAAGACCACTCAAGGGGTTGGCCAGGAGGCCCAGTCACAGGGGGTGGCCAGGAGGGCCAGTCACACGGGGTGGCCAGGAGGGCCAGTCAAGGGGGTGGCCAGGAGGGCCAGTCACAGGGGGGTGGCCAGGGCATTTGACTCAGAAATCAAGCTGAAAGGGACCTTCATATTACTCATTACTTTCATCACCATCAATATATTCGACTCTGCCCAGGATATTCTTCGTCTCTTCTAAGTTCACTTTTAAATGTGAAAAAGAAATTGCTTTTGTTTCTTTAGCAGTTTTCATGAGGGTTTATGAAGACCTCTGTGCACTATCCTTGTCAGGAGGTGGGTGAGAGGGACTCGCACCCCGACACCAGCCTTGTCAGTATTTGGGTGAGAGTGAATCACACTAGCACTCCAGCCTTGTCAGGAAGTGGGTGAGGACTCATACCACAAAACCAGCCTTGTCAGGAGGTGGGAGTGAGGGACTCTCACCACTACACCAACCATGTCAGGAGGTATGTATTGGAAAGAGCGACCACCACACACGTTTTCTGATGAGATGGATGTGGAGGACTAGCGCTTCTGCACCAGCCATATTTAGAGGGTAGCATGTGGGACAGACACCCCTTGTTGTTCCTTGTGAGGAGGCAGGTGTGGGAGAGACTCGCTCACACACCTGCTTCGCCAGGTAGAGGTAGGTAGATAGGTGTGGGTGTGTGTGTGTACTCACCTATTTGTGGTTGTAGGGGTCGAGACTCAGCTCCTGGCCCCGCCGCTTCACTGATCGCTACTAGGTCCTCTCTCCCCCTGCTCCATGAGCTTTATCATACCTCGTCTTAAAGCTATGTATGGTTCCTGCCTCCACTACCTCACTTTCCAGCCTATTCCACTTCCTGACAATTCTGTGACTGAATAAATAGTTTCTAACATCCCTTTGATTCATCTGAGTCTTCAACTTCCAATTGTGACCCCTTGTTGCTGTGTCCCATCTCTGGGACACAGTGATATAGAAAAGGAAGCAAAAGTGAAGGTAAGAGCCAAAGGTAGTAGGAAAAGAAGTAGTAATGAAGACCGTCAAAGGCCAAGAATGAGGAGCACTGCAGGAGAGCTAGGGAGCCTACAAATGGGTTAGACCAAAAACAAACGAAGGGAGGGGGGAAAATAAAGAACCAAACACTCAGGGCAGAAGAAAGAAAACCCAAAACAAGAAAAAGAAAAATGGGAAAGGGGAAAACGTAGAAAGAGAAGGAGAAAAAAGAATCAGGTTAAGTCACGGGTGTTCTGAACTTTGAAGCATTTTACAGTATAATGGGAAAGGAAGGCATCTACAGAGACAAACCCAAGACTAGGATTCATACAAGGAAAGTTGTTTATAAGGGACGATTCAACAAGACGGCGACTGTGAAAGTTAGAAGTAGGGTAGACAGTTTTAATAGAAGAGCAGTCAATAGGATGACTGTGATTTCTGACATGACAGAAAAAAACATTGTTGGTGTCGGTAAGCCTAACACTACTTTTGCGCTCCTTGAGTCTGTCAGAAAGAGAACGGCCAGTTTCTCCAAAGTACTGAAGAGGACAGGAGGAACATGAAATAGAGTAGACACCGGGAGCATGTATTTTAGGGAGGCGATGTATGAACTAGATTGGCGCGAAGAGTGTTAGTCTGGTGAAAAGTAAGCTTGATGTCTAAAGAACGGATAGAGTTGTTGAGATTAGAGAGCTGGAAATATAGGAAAAGTTGAGAAGATATTCCCCAGGAGTAGGGAGCTTGGGAGAGAAGAAAGTCTGTTTAGCACGTGAGAAAACAGAGTTTATGAAATGTGAAGGGAAGCCAAGACGAGAGAATGAATTACGAATTGTGGAAATTTCCGAATCAAGGAACTGAGGGTCACAAAAGCGTAGATCACGGAGAAAGAACATAAGAACACTTTTCTTGACAAAGGAAGCATGATAAGGAAAGTAGTGAATGTACATGCTACTGTGCATAGACTTGCGATACAGGGAAAAAACAAAACCTGAATCTGAGAGGTGGATACGTAGATCAAGAAAAGGAAGAAAAATTAGATTCCCATTCAGCTTTAAACTTAATGGAAGGAGCAAGATTGTTAAGGGAACTGAGAAATGGTTGGAAGAGACTAGAGTCATGAGGTCAAAGAGCAAAGATGTAATCGACATAGCGGATCCAGAGTGAAGGGCGCACATCAATAGTAGGATGAAGAACAGTTTCAAAGTATTCCATATAAAGGTTAGCAAGAACAGGGGATAGAGGAGAGCCCATAGAGACACAAAATGTTTGAAAATAATATTTACCTTGGAAGGAAACAAAAAATTGAATCCACACAAAGGCGAATAAGATCAAGAAAGACATCAGTAGGTATAGAGAGGTGAAGTAACCCTTCACTGGTCTTCTCTCTGAGAACATTAATAACATCGTCAAGAGGGACATTGGTGAAGAGGGACTCAGCGTCAGGACTAAGCATCTTACAGGTCGGGAGAGAGCGAACACGTTCGTTGAAGTCTTGGGAGTGACGAAGGTGGGCAGGAGAAAAAGTACCAAGAAAATGAGTGAGGGTTTTGGCCAGCCAAGAGGCGAGAGGATAAGAGACAGAACCTCTCGTTTCCAACCTTCCTCCAACTACCTTCACTTTTGCCTCCCTTTCTATACCACTACTTCTATTACATCCACTACCAGCCTTGCCTCTACTACTACAACTATTTCTACTACTACTTCCTCTACCTGCCTTACCTCTACTACTCTCACTCCTCCTCCTACCTCTCTTGTCCTGTCCCTGTCTGTTGGCCTATATATACTCCCTCCTTCTCTCCTTTTTGTTAGTGTGACTTTGTAAATGGTCCAAGTCGGACCGAAACGTCGTCGTAATCTCCTCTCTCCTATGTGCGGGTTATTTGTGTATAGTAACAGTGAGGGTTGCACCACTGTAACTAACTCGTAACACTGAGGGTTGTACCACTGTAACTGACTGGTAATTTACATGGGTGTCTTTATCAGTTCAACAGTCTGAGTAACGAAGAGTTGCTTCCAACAATCGAGCGGTGAAATAGTAGTAGTAGTAGTAGTAATAATAATAATAATAATAATAATAATAATAATCCTTATTTCTACAAGTACATGTACTAAGTATACATTAATGACATACTACTATATAGAAAGCCCCTTGTTATGCAGAGCATTTCGGGCAAATCAGGTCAATTTTGTCCCCAGGATTCGACCCACACCAGTCGACTACCACCTAGGTACCTATTTTACTGCTATGTGAACAGGGACAGTATTTGTCTTAAGTAAACACGTCCTAATGTTTCCACCCTTACCGGGAATCGAACTAAGGACCTCAATGTGTGAGCCAAGTGCGCTAGCAATCGAGTTACGAGATCTCAGCGAAGAGGACAAATTCTGCAAACGAAAATGTTCGGTTAACTTTAAATTTGAATAAAAAACAAAAGAACTGCTCAAAAAATTACCTAATCTTCAGCTTCCAGGTACTTTTAATAACACAACAACTTCAGCTGACCACCAAGCCTACAGTTGAAAGCACCATGGTTAATTATTCTTAAATCTATCTACTACCCAAAGGGTGTTTAAGGCTGGGCATCACTTGCACAACCCTCACTCAAGGATACCATAATACCCATACACGTCAATAAGCAACAGAAGTGTATTAACACTCGTCAAGGCTCAGCAATAACTCAGGAGGAGACAGCAACTCGGACGCTGACCTTGCCAGTGTCTCCGTGTAACTCAGGAGGAGACAGCAACTCGGACGCTGACCTTGCCAGTGTCTCCGTGTAACTCAGGAGGAGACAGCAACTCGGACGCTGACCTTGCCAGTGTCTCTGTGTAACTCAGGAGGAGACAGCAACTCGGACGCTGACCTTGCCAGTGTCTCCGTGTAACTCAGGAGGAGACAGCAACTCGAACGCTGACCTTGCCAGTGTCTCTGTGTAACTCAGGAGGAGACAGCAACTCGGACGCTGACCTTGCCAGTGTCTCCGTGTAACTCAGGAGGAGACAGCAACTCGTACGCTGACCTTGCCAGTGTCTCCGTGTAACTCAGGAGGAGACAGCAACTCGGACGCTGACCTTGCCAGTGTCTCCGTGTATAGGTTACCACTGAGCTGTCCTAAATGTAATCAAAATAAGATTTCGCTAGAATAGGAAAATGTTTTATTGTTTTGGTGTCTTTTCTTATTTTCAAATGTCTCATTTTTTATGGATAGTGGGCCATGATAGTGGACAGTAGCCCAACAAATATCTAACTTTCAGTCGTTACTGACACCTTTCCTAAAAAAAAAATTCAAATTATAATGACTACATATGTTCAATGTATATGGGAATGTTTATTGCACAATGGGTATTAAATAACACCGAAAGGTTAAATGTTGAACAACCTAATTTATCTGAGATGATAATGTTATTACTCATTACTTAGTCTGTTTTGTTAATTACTGGTTCTCAAAGGTACTTGTCAAGAGAGAGAGAGAGAGAGAGAGAGATTGTGTGTGTGTACTTACCTAGTTGTGGTTGCAAGGGTCGAGTCATAGCTCCTGGCGTGTGTATGTGTGTGTGTGAGGCCGTGAAAAAGGCCTAGTATCGGCCGTTTTACACCGATACCGAAAAAGAGACCGATACCGAAATATTGGCACAGACGACTAAAAGATGAGATAAAGGGAGGAAGGAAGGGGGGAATGACAGAGGAGGGAGGAATGACAGGGGAGGGAGGAACGACAGGGGAGGGAGGAACGACAGGGGAGGGAGGAACGACAGGGGTGGGGGAATGACAGGGGAGGGAGGAACGACGAGGGCCAGGGGAGGGCGGAGAGAAGAGAAAAGGGAGGGAGGAAGGTTAGGGAAAGGAACCAAGAATAGGGAGAGGAAGAAAGAAGGGGGATGGAGGAAGAGGGAAGTGTGCGATTAAGAGGTGTGTGGGGGGGGATTTGTGTGAGGAGGTGGATGGATTAAGGATTATCTTGTCGAAGCGAGGAAGGAAGTGGAGGAAGAGGATAAGGAGGAGGAGGGTGAGGGGAAGCGTGATGAGGGTGGGGAATGGTGATGAGGAAGAGGAGGAGGAAGGTAATGAGGGGGGGGCGAGAAGGGTTATGAGGAAGGGGAAGAGGATAATGAGGGAGGGAGAAAAGGATTATGAGGGAGGGAGAGGAGGATTATAAGGGAAGGGGAGAAGGGTTATGAGAGAGAGGAGGAGGGTTATAAGGAGGGCAATGAGGGAGGGGAGGAGGAGACAAGGAGGGTAATGAGGAAGGGGAGGAGGAAAGTAATGAGGGAGGAACGAGGAGGGTAATGAGGGAAGGACGAGGAGGGTAATGAGGGAGGGTGATGGGAAGGGGAGGAGGATAATGAGGGAGGGTGAGGAGGAGGGTGATGAAGTAGGAGAAATACGAAAAATGAGGCGGGGATGAGGAAGAGAAGAATGGGAGGGAGGAGAAAGAGAAGAATGGGAAGGAAGAGAAGAATGGGAGGGAGGAGAAAGAGAAGAATGGGAGGAGGAAGAGAAGAATGGGAGGGAGGAAGAAGAGAAGAATGGGAAGGAGAAGGAAGAGAAGAATGGGAGGGAGGAGGAAAAGAAGAATGGGAGGGAGGAGGAAGAGAAGAATGGGAAGGAGAAGGAAGAGAAGAATGGGAGGGAGGAGGAAGAGAAGAATGGGAGGGAGGAGGAAGAGAAGAATGGAAGGGAGGAGGAAGAGAAGAATGGGAGGGAGGAGGAAGAGAAGAATGGGAGGGAGGAGGAAGAGAAGAATGGGAGGGAGGAGGAAGAGAAGAATGGGAGGGAGGAGGAAGAGAAGAATGGAAGGGAGGAGGAAGAGAAGAATGGGAGGGAGGAGGAAGAGAAGAATGGAAGGGAGGAGGAAGAGAAGAATGGAAGGGAGGAGGAAGAGAAGAATGGGAGGGAGGAGGAAGAGAAGAATGGGAGGGAGGAGGAAGAGAAGAATGGGAGGGAGGAAGAGGAAAAAGAAGAAACAGAAATAAGTAACAAGGTAAGGGGATAGGAAGGAGTTAAGTGGAAAGGAAGAAGGTGAAAAGGGAAAGGGGGTGAGATGGGTAGGAGGGTACGGTGAGGGGGAGGGAATGTGAGAGGGGATGATAGGGGAGGGAGATGATAGGGGGAGGGGATATGAGAGGGGGAGGGGGTATGAGAGGGGGAGGGGGTATGAGAGGTGGAGGGGGTATGAGAGGGGGAAGGGGTATGAGAGGGAGAGGGGGATGAAAGAGGGATATGCAGGGTGAGGGGCTATGAGAGGGGGAGGGGGTATGACAGGGTGAGGGGAAGGCAGTAATGTGGGAGACAATTTCAGGTGTTACAGTGTGTTTGAAGACCAGTGAAGGAATAGTTGTACATGATGCTCAGATCTTACCTTCCTCAGCTGTTACTTTCTTCAGCTGTTACCTTCCTCAGCTGTTACTTTCTTCGGCTGTTACCTTCCTCAGCTGTTACTTTCTTCAGCTGTTACTATCCTCAGCTGCTACCTTCCTCAGCTGTTACTTTCTTCAGCTGTTACCTTCCTCAGCTGTTACTTTCTTCAGCAGTTACCTTCCTCAGCAGTTACCATTCTCAGCAGTTACCATTCTCAGTAGTTACCTTCCTCAGCAGTTACCATTCTCAGCTCTTACCTTCCTCAGCAGTTACCTTCCTCAGCTGTTACCATCCTCAGCTGTTACCTTCCTCAGCAGTTACCATCCTCAGCTGTTACCATCTTCAGCTGTTACCTTCCTCAGCTGTTACCATCCTCAGCTGTTACCTTCCCCAGCTACCTTCCTCAGCTGTTACCATCCTCAGCTGTTACCTTCCTCAGCAGTTACCATCCTCAGCACTTACCATTCTCAGCACTTACCATCCTCAGCTGTAAACCTTCCTCAGGTTACCTGTAAAGTTCTGCTAGCACTTCCATCTAGTTCAGTTCATCCTTGCTAATTTCATCACTCACCGGGTTGCTAAGTCCACTCACGCTGGTTGCTAAGTCACACTCACCCTGGTTGCTATCACACTCACTGGTTGCTGTCAGCACTACCCTGGTGCTAGCCACTCACCCTAGATTGCTAAGTAACCTCACCTGGTGCTAAGCAGCACTCACCCTGGCTGTTAACCTCCCCTGGTTACAGGTAAACCTCCCTGGTTGCTAGCATACACTCACCTGTTACTAAGGCAATACTCACCGGTTGCTAGCGTCAACACTCACCCTAGCTGTTAGCACACTCACCTGGTTCTAAGTCAGACACTACCTGGTTCTAAGTCAACCTTCACCCTGGTTCTAAGGCAACACTCACCTCAGCTGCTTCCATCACCCTGGTTGCTAAGGCCACCTCACCCTGGTTGTAAGCAACCTCACCCTGGCTTGCTAAGTTACCATCCCCCTGGTTCTAGTCCATCAGCGTCACCAGTGCATAAGTCAACATCTCAGCCTGTTACATAGTCTAGCACTCACGTTGTCTAAGGCGAATATTCACCTGTGCTACATCACCTGTTGCTAATCAGCTCACCCTGGTGCTAAGTCAACACTCACCCTGGTTCTAAGTCACACTCACCCTGGTGCTAAGCAAACTCACCCTGGTTGCTAAGGCAAGCTACTCACCTTCCTGGCTGCTAAGCAACACTCACCCTGGTTCTATAGGCAACATCACCCTGGTTCTAAGGCAACACTCATCCTAGTTGCTAAGTCAACACTCACCCTGGTTGCTAAGTCACAGCTACTCACCCTGGTTGCTAAGTCAACACTCACCCTGGTTCTAAGGCAACACTCACCCTAGCTGCTAAGGCAACACTCACCCTGGTTCTAAGGCAATCACCTGGTGCTAAGGCAACACTCACCCTGGTTGCTAAGTCAACACTCACCCTGGTTGCTAAGTCAACACTCACCCTGGTTGCTAAGCAATACTTCACCCTGGTTGCTAAGGCAACACTCACCCTGTTGCTAGAGTCAACACTCACCCTGGTGCTAAGGCAACACTCACCCTGTTGCTAAGTCACATCACCCTGGTTGCTAAGGTCAACATCACCCTAGCTGTAAGTCAACACTCACCCTGGTTCTAAGGCACACTCACTGGTTGCTAAGGCTAACACTCACCCTGGTGCTACACATCACTCTGTGCTAGCACTCACTCTACACACTCACTGGTTGCTAGCACACTCACCCTGGTTGCTAAGTCAACACTCACCCTGGTTGCTAAGGCAACACTCACCCTGGTTGCTAAGGCAACTACTCATCCTGGTCTAAGCAACACTCACCCTGGTTGCTAGTCAACATCACCCTGGTTGCTACAACACTCACCCTGGCTGCAAGTCAACACTCACCCTGGTTGCTAGCAACATTCACCCTGGCTGTAAGCCATCACTTTGCAGTACACTCACCTGGTTTCTAAGGCAACATTTCATCCTGGCTTGTTCTAGCAGTACTCTCACCTGGTTGCAAAGCAACATCACCTGGTGCTAAGTCAACACTCACCCTGGTTGCTAAGTCAGCACTCCCTGGTTGCTAAGCAACACTCACCCGGTTGCTAAGGCAACTACTCACCCTGGTTGCTAAGGCAACACTCACCCTGGTTGCTAAGGCAACACTCACCCTGGTTGCTAAGGCAACACTCACCCTGGTTGCTAAGTCAACACTCACCCTGGTTGCTAAGGCAACACTCACCCTGGTTGCTAAGGCAACACTCACCCTGGTTGCTAAGGCAACACTCACCCTGGTTGCTAAGGCAACACTCACCCTGGTTGCTAAGGCAACACTCACCTGGTTGCTAAGTCAACACTCACCCTGGTTGCAAGCAACACTCACCTGGTTGCTAAGTCACACTCACCCTGGTTGCTAAGGCAACACTCACCCTGGTTGCTAAGTCAACACTCACCCTGGTTGCTAAGTCAACATACCTGGTTCTAAGGCACACTCACCCTGGTTGCTAAGTCAACACTCACCCTGGTTGCTAAGCAACACTCACCCTGGTGCTAAGTCAACACTCACCCTGGTTGCTAAGCCATCACTGTGCTAGATCACCCTGGTTGCTAAGCAACACTCACCCTGGTTGCTAAGACACTCACCCTGGTTGCTAAGTCAACACTCACCCTGGTTGCTAAGGCAACACTCACCCTGGTTGCTAAGGCAACACTCACCCTGGTTGCTAGGCAACACTCACCCTGTGCTAAGCAACACTCACCCTGGTTGCTAAGGCACACTACCTGGTTGCTAAGTCACACTCACCCTGGTTGCTAAGGCAACACTCACCCTGGTTGCTAAGGCAACACTCACCCTGGTTGCTAAGGCAACACTCACCCTGGTGCTAAGGCAACACTCACCCTGGTTGCTAAGGCAACACTCACCCTGGTTGCTAAGGCAACACTCACCCTGGTGCTAAGCAACACTCACCCTGGTTGCTAAGCAACACTCACCCTGGTTGCTAAGTCAACACTCACCCTGGTTGCTAAGGCAACACTCACCCTGGTTGCTAAGGCAACACTCACCCTGGTTGCTAAGCAACACTCACCCTGGTTGCTAAGCAACACTCACCCTGGTTGCTAAGTCAACACTCACCCTGGTTGCTAAGCAACACTCACCCTGGTGCTAGGCAACACTCACCCTGGTGCTAAGGCAACACTCACCTGGTTGCTAAGGCAACACTCACCCTGGTTGCTAAGCACACTCACCTGGTTGCTAAGGCAACACTCACCCTGGTTGCTAAGGCAACACTCACCCTGGTCTAAGCCTCACCCTGTGCTAGGCAACACTCACCCTGGTTGCTAAGGCAACACTCACCTGGTCTAAGGCAACACTCACCCTGGTTGCTAAGTCAACACTCACCCTGGTTGCTAAGGCAACACTCACCCTGGTTGCTAAGTCAACACTCACCCTGGTTGCTAAGGCAACACTCACCCTGGTTGCTAAGCAACACTCACCCTGGTTGCTAAGGCAACACTCACCCTGGTGCTAAGGCAACACTCACCTGTTGCTAAGGCAACACTCACCTGGTGCTAAGCAACATCACCCTGGTTGCTAAGGCAACACTCACCCTGGTTGCTAAGGCAACACTCACCCTGGTTGCTAAGCAACACTCACCCTGGTTGCTAAGGCAACACTCACCCTGGTTGCTAAGGCAACATCACCTGGTTGCTAAGGCAACACTCACCCTGGTTGCAAAGGGTCAACACTCACCCTGGTTGCTAAGGCAACACTCACCCTGGCTGCTAAGTCAACACTCACCCTGGTTGCTAAGGCAACATCACCCGGTTGCTAAGGCAACTCACCCTGGTTGCTAAGGCAACACTCACCCTGGTTGCTAAGGCAACACTCACCCTGGTTGCTAAGTCAACACTCACCCTGGTTGCTAAGTCAACACTCACCCTGGTTGCTAAGTCAACACTCACCCTGGTTGCTAAGTCAACACTCACCCTGGTTGCTAAGGCAACACTCACCCTGGTTGCTAAGGCAACACTCACCCTGGTTGCTAAGTCAACACTCACCCTGGTTGCTAAGGCAACACTCACCCTGGTTGCTAAGGCAACACTCACCCTGGTTGCTAAGGCAACACTCACCCTGGTTGCTAAGGCAACACTCACCCTGGTTGCTAAGGCAACACTCACCCTGGTTGCTAAGGCAACACTCACCCTGGTTGCTAAGGCAACACTCACCCTGGTTGCTAAGTCAACACTCACCCTGGTTGCTAAGTCAACACTCACCCTGGTTACTAAGGCAACACTCACCCTGGTTGCTAAGTCAACACTCACCCTGGTTGCTAAGGCAACACTCACCCTGGTTGCTAAGGCAACACTCACCCTGGTTGCTAAGGCAACACTCACCCTGGTTGCTAAGTCAACACTCACCCTGGATGCTAAGTCAACACTCATCCTGGTCATACAAACCATGTACTGCCTCATATAATGTTCTTTGTTTTCTTTTTTCTTCGTGTGTAACCTCAAGAATTCAGTTCTTTTCTCAGTAATTATAAATATTTTCAATTTTATTATGTTCACTCTTAATCTTTTAAGATATTTTTACAACATTAAAGCGATATCATAAGTTAGTCGTCATGTTGACATGGAGACGGGGCATGCAAGTGTCAACAGGAGGTGATTTAGAAGGACTTGGGGGTGATGGTGAGCAGCAACCTTGGGCCAGGACAGCGGTGCCTAGGCGTGCGTAATAAGGCAAATAGATTACTGGGATTTATATCAAGAAGTGTTAGCAACAGAAGTCCAGAGGTTATATTACAGCTTTATACATCATTAGTAAGGCCTCACCTAGATTACGCAGCTCAGTTCTGGTCTCCATATTACAGAATGGATATAAATTCGTTAGAAAACATTCAGCGTAGAATGACTAAATTAATATATAGCATTAGAAATCTTCCTTACGAAGAAAGATTGAAGACCCTTAAATTACATTCACTTGTAAGACGTAGAATGAGGGGAGACATGATCGAGGTATACAAGTGGAAAATGGGTATTAACAAAGGGGATATAAATAAGGTCTTGAGGGTATCTCTCCAAGAGAGAACCCGCAATAATGGATTCAAGTTAGATAAGTTTAGATTTAGAAAGGATATAGGAAAGTATTGGTTTGGAAATAGGGTAGTTGATGAGTGGAACAGTCTGACTAGTAGGGTTATTGAAGCAAGGACCTTGGGTAGTTTTAAATTTAGGTTGGATAAATTCATGAGTGAAAGGGGTTGGATTTGAGTGGGAATTGCACATGAGTAAATAAAATTATCAAAGCTTATTTCTTGGGTAGCATTGAAAATTAGGTTGAACAAATATTCTGTTAGTGGGATGGAATGTGAAGGACCTGCCTAGAATGGGCCAACAGGCCTGCTGCAGTGTTCCTCCTTTCTTATGTTCTTATGATTGTGTGATGCTGAGTCCCTTGACTAACATCAAGGGTCCTCCATAAAGGGATACATTTACAGGATGTGTCATAGATACATAACATTACCTCCTGAGTCTCCTTCACCCACGCTGCCAGACTTCACTTACCTGCAAAAGAATGAAGGAAATGTATTAAAAATTTTTTTTATTTTTGACCATCTTTTAATATCTATAATATTTTCTTAGCCCGCCATGAGGCAGGCTAAAATAACACGGGTTCGATGCCCCGGCTAGTCGCAGTGTTGTTATTGAAATATATACAGGAGAAGGTGTTACTAGCCCCTTGCTCATGGCATTTAAAAAGGAGAAACTTTCGTTTTTTCTTTTGGGCCACCCCGCCTCGGTGGGATACGGCCGGTGCGTTGAAAGAAGAATATATATATATATATATATATATATATATATATATATATATATATATATATATATATAGATATAATGTCGTGCCGAATAGGTAAGCTGGTCAATTAGCAAGAACTCATTTAAAATTAAGTCCTTTCTAGAATTTCTCTTATATGTTTAAAGATATATTTTTCATTTATGTTAATGTAAAATTAATAATTTTGTACCAAAGAACCTTAGAAAACTTACCTAACCTTATTACAACAAGCGCAATTTAATTTAGTAAGCCAACTAAATATGTTTTAGATAAGTTTACATAATTTAATAAACAATCACAATGAAATATATTTTTCGTTAGGTCAGAATGATTTTTGCGAAATTATTGCATCACAAATTTTCGCTTGCCTTATTCGGCAAGATGAGCGTTGCTATTTAAGTAAAATCGCAAGTTTTACCTATTCGGCACGATATACATATACATATATATATACATATACATACACATATATATATATATATATATATATATATATATATATATATATATATATATATATATATATATATATATATGTCGTGCCGATTAGGTAAAACTTGCGATTTTGGCTTAAATAGCAACGCTCTTCTTGCCATATAAGACAAGTGAAAATTTGTGTATGCAATAATTTCGCCAAAATCATTCTGAACATAACGAAAAAAATATATTTAATTGTGTTTGTTTATTATTAAATTAATGTTAACGTATCTAAAATATATTTAGTTGGGTTAGGCTAAATTAAATTGTGCTTGTTGTAATAAGGTTAGGTAGGTTTTCAAAGTTTCTCTTGGTACAAAATTATAAATTCTTACATTAACATAAATGAAAAAAATATATCTTTAAACGTATAAGATAAATTTTTAGAAAGGACTTAATTTTAGATGAGTTCTTGCTAATTGACCAGTGTCAATGGTCGTAAGGAGGGAAAGATTGCGAGCTTGGCCAGCATTCTGGACCGTGATGATGAGAGTGCCGCTCTGTTTGTGATGCAGGATTTTCCTTCCCTGAAGCCGTGTTGGTTCTCATGTATTAGTAAATTCCTTTCTAAGTGTTCCACTACTCTTTTCCTGATAATCTTCTCCATAACTTTGCATACATGTCAGCGACACTGGTCTGTAAGTTAGTGCAGCCTGTCTGTCTCCTTTCTTAAATTTGGGACTTCATCTGTTGTCTTCCACACCTCAGGCAGTTGCCCAGTTTCGATAGATTTATTGAATATTGTTGTTAGTGGCACACACAGTGCATCTGCTCCCTCTTTCAGGACCCAAGGAGAGATATTATCTGGGCCCACCGCCTTCGAGGAATCTAGTTCACCTAGGAATTTCTTCACCTTCTTCACAACTAACAACTATTAGGAGGTAAAAATGATGTTACTCTGGGCCAGGAGTGAGGAACCTGCGGTCTTCTAGGGCATTAAGTGCGGCCTTCTGAATGAATCAGAATTTTGCATAAGAAATCCATTTTATTTTTATGTAAAATACGTTACCCTCATTATTTAGTCCTAACCGACCTAATGCGACTTTACTAAAGCTTTAGATCGTAGCTTCCCGCCTGACCACCACCCAGCCAGAGGCAAGTGGGTGATGGAGGGTGACGATGTGTGGCCAGTCTATTATCGCCTTTTAATAGAAGTTCATGTGACTCTACGTTTGAAGTGCAAATTTAGAATAATTATACAGCATAACCGTTTCTGTTTGTGTGTGTGTGTGTGTGTGTGTGTTAACCCATTATGTCAAAAAGCGACTAAATGAATGCTGAAGCAAGAAAACAGTTTTTAATGATGATTGGGAATTGCAATATTATCTTGTTTCTGCTCAAGAAAAAATGATTGGCTTACTCTGTGATACTACAATATCAACACTCAAGAAATTCAATGCTCATCAACATTATGCCACTCATAAGGACCATTAATGTCACATTAGATGAAAGATTGTATTTGTAGAAGTTGAAAGATGGAAAGCAAAAGCAACGGCAGTTATTCCAAGCAATGTTAGCACCGAAAAATTTATATTTAAGTCATCATAGACCTGCCAGTACCTACTAGCCTCTTGGGATAAAGGGGCAAAAATCCCTGTCTGGTTTCAGTATAGATGGGACCACATATTGTCATCTGTAAGGAAACTTACTATTCAACCAAATAAACGATACAAATGTAGTAAAAAAAGGGATGCCGAAGGGAGGTCCCACAACACTGTACAATGTACTTCATCCTCCACTCAAACCCTGAAAGAAGACGCCATTATTTTCCCATTCCAAGCAAAAATGATATAAGACTCACCCAAGTTCCTACTCTCAGGTAGAGGAAGAATCTTTCTCCACATAGCATCGATTACTTATGAGGATACACCCACTACATGCCCATGTTGGAAGACGCAAGGCAGTACACCTGGCAAGTAGTCCTCTAAAAAAAAATCTAAAACATTATCTGAGTGGTATCTTATATCGCCTCCCCATAGATTTTTTGGATGTATTGTGCCTTTGATTTTCTTTCGACACCTTTCCATGAGTAGACAAGCGAAGGAGACTAGCTGGGCTTAACAGGGAAAAAGACACAAGAGATTCTTTAAAAAGGCAAATCGGAGTCCCATCCCTGGCTTAGCTTTCAGGAATCTGTCTCCTTCCCAAACGTCTTCCCTCGGGAGGGGGAATATACACACGTTTTTCACCTTCCAAAGCATCATTTTGTGGGGGGAGGAGGAGGGCATGAGCTAGTGGCAGCTGAAAATCCTGATGATGGTGCTGGTTGGTCGTCTGAAGTCGAAGGGATATAAGCTGATATAAGCTCGCCAAGGGTCCAGATAGCTTGACCCTTCAGATTTCCAGGACCCTCAAACTACACGGAGCACCAAAATCAGCTACAAGAGCCACAAAAAAATTCAAGATGGAAGAAAAACACCTACCTATTGGCCTCTTCGAATCTTATTTTGTAAATATAAACATTGTGCTCCATGTATTGAGTTCACCTGATCAGTGCACCTTTGGATATCTAACCTCAGACAATTCCCATACAGGAGTGTCCGGTGTCAAACTCCGAGCCACGTGAAAAGCACATGTTATCTGACACTGTTGTCCACACACCCAGCAGCTGAATCGCTATACAGGTAAGGAAGCACCCCCTTGACGATCCATTCAAGCAGGGTGTGACCAATCGACAAGGGCACTACTGATGACCAGGACATAATCCTTTATCCTCTTGCATCACCGGTCAGAAACCACGTCCTTACTAACTCATATTTCCTCATTCTCGTGATGCACGAGCCAGTTCGTCTCAGATTAGACAACTAGAGATACAGTCTTTAGTGAGCGGGTCATGTGGAGCAGGAGAGCGCGTGCCTGAGCGGGGCCACTTACACGGATCACCTGAGTGTCCTTAGGCTTCTGACGAACGTCCTGATGAGCAGTCGCGACACAGACCTCCTCTAATTACCGTCAGGAAGGTGATTAACTGGTAGCCCCAAGGTGAGGTTCACCCTCACACGACAATATACGACCTTCCTGGGAGTTCAACTCATCACCTGACAGTACAGGCCTCATCCAGAATACATGTCATATAAACACAAAATAATAGTTTTTTTAATGTCATAAAGCGTTAAACCCCGCTGGTTATAAAGCGAAAGGATAAGTGACAGTTCGATCCTCCGTCCACTAATCGCTGCCCAGTTTCATAACCAATCAGGTGATCCGGTATCGGATAACACACCCAGGTACATGGGAGACTATGACTCACTAGTGTAGTCCAGCACAGACGTACACTTTAAAGTACATCTTAAGACACAAGATACTCAACCACAGATGTAAATCTTACTACACCAAGAAGCAGAGTGATCTTTACGATCCCACTGTAAACAACACACAGCTACATGGTGACCCACTGTAAACAACACACAGCTACATGGTGACCCACTGTAAACAACACACAGCTACATGGTGACCCACTGTAAACAACACACAGCTACATGGTGACCCACTGTAAACAACACACAACAACATGGTGACCCACTGTAAACAACACACAACAACATGGTGACCCACTGTAAACAACACACAACAACATGGTGACCCACTGTAAACAACACACAACTACATGTTTACCCACTGTAAACAACACACAACTACATGTTTACCCACTGTAAACACACAACTACATGTTTACCCACTGTAAACAACACACAACAACATGTTTACCCACTGTAAACAACACACAACAACATGTTTACCCACTGTAAACAACACACAACTACATGTTTACTCACTGTAAACAACACACAACTACATGTTTACCCACTGTAAACAACACAACTACATGTTTACCCACTGTAAACAACACACAACAACATGGTGACCCACTGTAAACAACACAACAACATGGTGACCCACTGTAAACAACACACAACTACATGGTGACCCACTGTAAACAACACACAACTACATGTTTACCCACTGTAAACAACACACAACTACATGTTTACCCACTGTAAACAACACAACTACATGTTTACCCACTGTAAACAACACACAACTACATGTTTACCCACTGTAAACAACACACAACTACATGTTTACCCACTGTAAACAACACACAACTACATGTTTACCCACTGTAAACAACACACAACTACATGTTTACCCACTGTAAACACACAACTACATAGTGACCCACTGTAAACAACACATTACAACATAGTGACCCACAACAATACGCCACATTAAGTGTTCAGGAGACTTTACCCAGGAAGTCATTCAGCGCTTCTCCCAATATGAAGATAAGTACGTTAATGTAGCAACATGTGAACACAGTGTTGTAGTACACAGTGTTGTAGTACACAGTGTTGTAGTACACAGTGTTGTAGTACACAGTGTTGTACAAATGAAAAGTATGTGGCCAGCCCTATGGTCACTATCTTGTACACTATGTGCTTAATTGTCCACTTATTGAGGAATATAGACAGTATTATAACCCATTTGATATGTCAAGATATCTTATTAATGAAAATAAGATTCCAGGCATATTTAGCAAATTTCCTAAATTTAGTTACAACAAATTAGTGATCTGTTGGTATAAATCCAGATGTTCTCTTATATACCCTTTTAAGGCCTAGCTCCCAGGCCTTTTGTGTATCCATAAGTTCTTGCACTACCGTCCATAGGATGGATACCGGGTGCTTAATAAACCAGCCAATTTGGCAGCAAAATCTAAATTTATACCATAATAAAGAGAACTCATGCTAACACTACCCAGCTAAGGGTAACGACATTTTCTAAATAAAGCCCAATAATAAACAGAGAAGAAAAAATTAATACCATCCTCAGGAGTCTAAATACTTCACATTATATAAAACAAAAGTATTTAATAGTTACCCTAAAAAATCCTATAAAATTTCCCCCTAAAGTTCATAAGGTGTCCCTGTAATTTCCCTGAGACCCCTACATGGTTTCCGGTAATACCCCTGGAGATATCCCCCTAATTTCCCTGAGGTTCTCACAGGTATTTTTTTAATCTCCCATAGATCCATACAGGTATTCCTTCAGTCTCCCCGAGGTCCCCACAGGGCAAAGCTTTAAACAAACCTTAAAAAGCCAGTGCGATATTCTGAGAGAATACATCAGTAGGACGTGTCTGCAGACAGACGTAGGATCGAGCATTCAACGGTCCTTGCACCCAGTGATCCACACGGGTTTAGTGTTTAAAAAAGTCCATAACAAACAGACACACACACACAAGGGCAACAGAAACTCATGGAATGTCCCAATGGGCTGTCAGCACGGACGGCAAACACGGACAGGGGGTTAGGTGTAAAAACGGAGAAAGTAACAAGAGGTGAAATCCTGCTGCTGACCAGGGAGTGTTCCACTTCTAAACCCTGCTGCTGGCCAGAGTGTATACCAGGTCTGAACCCTGCTGCTTTCCAGGAAGTGTTGCACGTCTGAACCTTACTGGTGGCCCGGGAGTGTTGCAAGTGTGAACACTGCTGCTGGTCAGGGAGTGTTGCATGTCTGAACCCTGCTGCTGGCCAGGGAAGTGTTCCACCTCTGAACCCTGCACCTGGCAAGTATAGTGATGCAAATCTGAACCATACTACTGGCCAAGGATGTGTTCCATTTTTAAACCCTACTAGTGGTCAGGATTACGTCCAGTCCCACTGAGGAAGCAGTGTGGATCACTCAGTTGAAGCAGAGGCGGAGGCTCGATCCAAAATCCACTCTTCGTGCCCTGATCTTTGTCAAAGTTGTTAGTTTATCGCAGAGAAATAAAGACAGCAGAAAGAAAATATTGACCATCGTACTTTATGTTCAGAATTTACGTTAAAGATGACTTAATATCACTATTTTCTAAGCTACCAAGAGGGTTTAAAGCTGTCAATGCTTCAAGTTTACTAAACTATTACATTGTAAGGACAGAGATGGTTGTTGAAAATGGTATAAAATACCGACAACTTGATTAAGACACATGGTTGAGAATCTTTATTGAAATATTTAGCCTTAATCATGAACGCAGGTGGTTGAATTTGTGTAATGTATTTTACAGCTTTCCAAATTTATGTCAGGGTTAGTTGGTAGGGGAGAGAAATATCTATGTTTATATTTGATATTAATGAACAGCCAATTTGTGAAGGAAATGCATTAGTAATGTGAAGTTAAAATGTTTCATTATAATTTTTACCAAAGAGAAGTTTGAGAGAGGGATCTCCTCTCTCGCAGTATTATTAAAGTGATTCTCCAGTCGCTACACACATTCCAACCCAAGAATTACTTCTCTGAGGCACTCGAAGCTTCTTCCCCGAAGCTTCTTCCCCGAAGCTTCTTCCCCGAAGCTTCTTCCTCGAAGCTTCTTCCCCGAAGCTTCTTCCCCGAAGCTTCTTCCCCGAAGCTTCTTCCCCGAAGCTTCTTCCTGGTTACGTAAATACGAAAATATGAGGGAAAAACAATACACACGAGGAACATTCATAGAAAATAACGGATTTATGTTATGCTCTTATTTACCGAATTTTGTAAATGTAGATTTCTGGGACACCCTGTAAATGAGATGTGATCAAGAGACGTACAGGATGATGCAGTAAACTAGAAGCAAAAATAATTTTATTTTTACGATAACTCCCATAGTTATTTAATATCACCTTGCCTGCAGATGGTGCACAAATTTTTTAAGCAAATTTTGGATATTGACACATTATTTGTGTTGTGATAAATATGATTAACACAATGGATAAGGGGCAGAGATATTACACACACACACACACACACACACACACACACACACACACACACACACTACTTCCCTCCGTTCCTTTAGTTCGTTCCCTTCCCCACTACACTCCCTCCCTTACTCTCATTTGTTCCCTCCCTTCCAGATCCACTTGGTCTGGAGGAGTGCTGGACTGGTCAGTGGTCATGAACTGTGCTGGACTGGTCAGTGGTCATGAACTGTGCTGGACTGGGCAGAGGTCATGAACTGTGCTGGACTGGGTAGAGGTCATGAACTGTGCTGGACTGGGCAGAGGTCATGAACTGTGCTGGACTGGGCAGAGGTCATGAACTGTGCTGGACTGGGCAGTGGTCATGAACTGTGGTGGACTGGGCAGTGGTCATGAACTGTGCTGGACTGGGCAGTGGTCATGAACTGTGCTAGACTGGGCAGTGGTCATGAACTATGCTGGACTGGGCAGTGGTCATGAACTGTGCTGGACTGGGCAGAGGTCATGAACTGTGGTGGACTGGGCAGAGGTCATGAACTGTGGTGGACTGGGCAGAGGTTATGAACTGTGCTGGAATGGGCAGAGGTCATGAACTGTGCTGGACTGGGCAGTGGTCATGAACTGTGCTGGACTGGGCAGAGGTTATGAACTGTGCTGGACTGGGCAGAGGTCATGAACTGTGCTGGACTGGGCAGAGGTCATGAACTGTGCTGGAGTGGGCAGAGGTCATGAACTGTGCTGGAGTGGGCAGAGGTCATGAACTGTGCTGGAGTGGGCAGAGGTCATGAACTGTGCTGGAGTGGGCAGAGGTCATGAACTGTGCTGGACTGGGCAGAGGTCATGAACTGTGCTGGACTGGGCAGAGGTCATGAACTGTGCTGGAGTGGGCAGTGGTCATGAACTGTGCTGGACTGGGCAGAGGTCATGAACTGTGCTGGACTGGGCAGTGGTCATGAACTGTGCTGGACTGGGCAGTGGTCATGAACTGTGCTGGACTGGGCAGTGGTCATGAACTGTGCTGGACTGGGCAGTGGTCATGAACTGTGCTGGACTGGGCAGTGGTCATGAACTGTCCTGGACTGGGCAGTGGTCATGAACTGTGCTGGACTGAGCAGAGGTCATGAACTGTGGTGGACTGGGCAGAGGTCATGAACTGTGCTGGACTGAGCAGAGGTCATGAACTTTGGTGGACTGGGCAGAGGTCATGAACTGTGCTGGACTGGGCAGAGGTCATGAACTGTGCTGGACTGGTCAGTGGTCATGAACTGTGCTTGACTGGGCAGAGGTCATGAACTGTGCTGGACTGGGCAGTGGTCATGAACTGTGCTGGACTGGGCAGAGGTCATGAACTGTGCTGGATTGGGCAGTGGTCATGAACTGTGCTGGACTGGGCAGTGGTCATGAACTGTGCTGGACTGGGCAGTGGTCATGAACTGTGCTGGACTGGGCAGTGGTCATGAACTGTGCTGGACTGGGCAGTGGTCATGAACTGTGCTGGACTGGGCAGTGGTCATGAACTGTGCTGGACTGGGCAGTGGTCATGAACTGTGCTGGACTGGGCAGTGGTCATGAACTGTGCTGGACTGGGCAGAGGTCACGAACTGTGCTGGACTGGGCAGTGGTCATGAACTGTGCTGGAAGAGTTTCTTCTCTCTCCATATCTGGTAAACTGTCTCCGCTCCATCGAAAACATATAAAATCAGTACGTATGAGATTTCGTTCCCTCCCTCCCACCTTTCCTCCCTCTCTCCATCCCTCCCACGATCCCTCCCTGCCTCTTTTCCTTGGCTACCCTTGAAGGAAGGGAGCAGCGGGGAGGGGGGGGGGGGTAGGAGAGTGCAAAAACTCAGGAAGGGTCGGAGAGGTGGAAAATCTACCCACTTTCTCCATGTTTATTCGACCTTATTGGAATTTGCGAATCTCACGTGAGGCTAATACAGTGCTGATATGTAAGGAGAGAAGTGCCTGGTATAGAGTCGAGAATCTTAGCTTGCAGACGTGCTGGTCTCGACCTTACGGCCCTGGGGAGCCAGGTAGAGCTGTAGGCCAAGTATAAAGAGGAAAACTGAGGAAAAATGAAATAGTGAAATTTTTGCTCCTCTCGTTTTTAAAAATGACCATAAAAGAGATAACATTCACATTTCTGTCTTATCTGTGTGGCAACCCCCCGGCCAGCCTGTGGCAACCCCCCGGCCAGCCTGTGGCAACCCCCCGGCCAGCCTGTGGCAACCCCCGGCCAGCCTGTGGCAACCCCCGGCCAGCCTGTGGCAACCCGCCCCGGCGGCCAGCCTGTGGCAACCCCCGGCCAGCCTGTGGCAACCCCCGGCCAGCCTGTGGCAACCCCCGGCCAGCCTGTGGCAACCCCGGCCAGCCTGTGGCAACCCCCCGGCCAGCCTGTGGCAACCCCCCGGCCAGCCTGTGGCAACCCCCCGGCCAGCCTGTGGCAACCCCCCGGCCAGCCTGTGGCAACCCCCCGGCCAGCCTGTGGCAACCCCCCGGCCAGCCTGTGGCAACCCCCGGCCAGCCTGTGGCAACCCCCGGCCAGCCTGTGGCAACCCCCGGCCAGCCTGTGGCAACCCCCGGCCAGCCTGTGGCAACCCCCGGCCAGCCTGTGGCAACCCCGGCCAGCCTGTGGCAACCCCCGGCCAGCCTGTGGCAACCCCCGGCCAGCCTGTGGCAACCCCGGCCAGCCTGTGGCAACCCCGGCCAGCTCTGTGGCAACCCCCGGCCAGTCTGTGGCAACTCCCGGCCAGCCTGTGGCAACCCCGGCCAGCCTGTGGCAACCCCCGGCCAGTCTGTGGCAACCCCGGCCAGCCTGTGGCAACCCCGCCAGCTGGCAACCCGCCTGTGGCAACCCCCGGCCAGCCTGTGGCAACCCCCGGCCAGCCTGTGGCAACCCCGGCCAGCCTGTGGCAACCCCCGGCCAGCCTGTGGCAACCCCCGGCCAGCCTGTGGCAACCCCCGGCCCAGGCCCCGTCTGTGGCAACCCCCGGCCAGCCTGTGGCAACCCCCGGCCAGCCTGTGGCAACCCCGGCCAGTCTGTGGCAACCCCCGGCCAGTCTGTGGCAACCCCCGGCCAGTCTGTGGCAACCCCCGCCAGTCTGTGGCAACCCCGCCAGTCTGTGGCAACCCCGCCAGCTCTGTGGCAACCCCCCAGCCAGCTCTGGGGGCAACCCCGGCCAGTCTGTGGCAACCCCGGCCAGCCTGTGGCAACCCCGCCAGTCTGTGGCAACCCCGGCCAGTCTGTGGCAACCCCGCCAGCCTGTGGCAACCCCGGCCAGTCTGTGGCAACCCCCGGCCAGTCTGTGGCAACCCCCGGCCAGTCTGTGGCAACCCCCGGCCAGTCTGTGGCAACCCCCGGCCAGTCTGTGGCAACCCCCGGCCAGTCTGTGGCAACCCCCGGCCAGTCTGTGGCAACCCCGGCCAGTCTGTGGCAACCCCCGGCCAGTCTGTGGCAACCCCGGCCAGTCTGTGGCAACCCCGGCAGTCTGTGGCAACCCCCGGCCAATCTGTGGCAACCCCGCCACCTGTGGCAACCCCGGCCAGTCTGTGGCACCCCAATCTGTGGCAACCCCAGCACCCATGGCAACTCCCCTGCCACCCTTTGGCAACCCCCAGCCACCCTGTCAACCCAAAGGCACCCTCGTGGCATCTCTATGGTAACCCAGTGGCCACTCCGTGGCAACTCCGTGGCAACCCCTCCCTCACTCAAGCAGCATCTGTGTGGCAACAAAGATGCTGATCTGGACAATACGAGCAGAACTTCTTTTTTTGTATAAATTCAATACACTTCAATTAATGGAAATCCCTAAAAACTTTCAGAAATCCTCCAGAAAGATACATAAGAATCTACACGTGGGAAAATAATGCAGGGACTGGTTTCAAATCTGCACACTGAAGTTACTGCTCCTGGAGACAATGTACTCGAAAAATGTCCCAATGTTGGTCGCAGCGTTGTATAAAGGACTCGAGAGCAAGTGTCTCTGCAGGTGTTGCAAAGGTACCTTGCAAGAGAAACAGAGGTACACAGAGCACACTAAGAGGTACCTATCTACAACCTGTAATAAAGGTAGAATTACTGGAATTACCGAAAATGTTAGGTAAGAGGACATGTGCCCCTAATGTGACATTTTATTGGGGCAACGTTTCGCTCTCGCGCTCCTCGAGAGCGAAACGTTGCCACAATACAATGTCACATTAGTTGCACTTGTGTCCTTTTGCCTAACATATTTATAACCAACTCTACAACTGTCTATAACCATCTCCCACACTACAACTATAACCACCTCCCACACTACAACTATAACCATCTCCCACACTACAACTATAACCACCTCCCACACTACAACTATAACCACCTCCCACACTACAACTATAACCACCTCCCACACTACAACTATAACCACCTCCCACACTACAACTATAACCATCTCCCACACTACAACTATAACCACCTCCCACACTACAACTATAACCACCTCCCACACTACAACTATAACCACCTCCCACACTACAACTATAACCACCTCCCACACTACAACTATAACCACCTCCCACACTACAACTATAACTATCTCCCACACTACAACTATAACCATCTCCCACACTACAACTATAATCATCTCCCATACAACTCCACAACTATCTACAACTCTCCCTCACACTACAACTCTACAACCATCTAGTGAATTATTTATATAACAGATAAATTTCTGAAAGTTCCCCAGAAATGTCTCACTCATCAATCCATGAAAGAAAGTGCTACAACACATACTGCCAGGCACATCATCTAAAGGGGACAAGACACAGACCAGCCAGACTATGGGAAACAAAAGAGGGGAGCCACAACCCCTCCAGGGACGGAGTTTTTTTAGGGCCAGGAGGGAAAAAAGACTGGCAAGAAATGACAATAATCCTACACCAACTGAAAACACTTCTGGAGCAGAGGCACGGACACTGGCCTCCACTCCAGAACAACAGATGTTAGAGCCAGCAAATAAAACCCCCCTAAATTCCACCAATATAACGACATTTGTCTTTGCAAACATACAGGGTCTAAAGCCGTCAAAAAACAACAAAATTCCTTACATCAAGGGACTGCTCACGGAGTCAAATACAATGTTTGCGGCATTCACAGAGACCCACATAAAGGATCATTATGACAACGAAATATGGATCCCAGGTTATAACCTATTCAGATGCGAAAGACTAAACAGGCAACAAGGGAAGGTTGGCCTGTACGTCACAGAGTCGCTCATTTGCTCAGAACTACTAACCACCTCAAATGATGTAGTTGAAGTTTTAACGGTAAAGATTGAAAACCAAAACCTTGTGATTGTGGTGGTATACAAGCCTCCAGACGCAACTTCCCAGGAGCAGCTTTTGAAAATTGACCACTGTCTGGAAAATCTCCCAACTCCTGCCCCAAACATCTTACTACTAAGAGATTTCAACTTGAGACACCTAAAATGGAGGAGTATAGCAAACAATGCTTTAGCAGAGATCACCCCAGGAGGCAGCGCAGATGAAAATTCACACACACACGAACTATTAAATCTCTGCGCCAAATTCACCTTAAATCAGCAAATATTAGAGCCTACAAGACTAGAAAATACGCTGGACCTCATCTTCACTAACAACGACGATCTGATACGGAATATAACCGTATCAAAGACAATACACTCAGATCACAACATAATAGAGGTACAGACATGTATGCACAGGGCTCCTGACCAGCAAAATGTGATCAGTCAGGAAGGTCTCTTCACAAAATTCAATTTTAATAACAAAAACATACAATGGAATCAAGTCAACCATGTCCTAAATGAAACATGCTGGGAAGATATCCTAAACAACACGGATCCGAACAGTTGCCTAGAAAAAGTGAACTCTGTGGTTCTTGAGATCTGCTCAAGACACATTCCATTAAAAAAAAGAAAGAGAAGATGTAAACTAGAAAGAGAGAGACGCTCCCGATACAGACGAAGGCGAAGAGTCACAGAGCTGCTGAGAGGGGCCAATATATCTGAAATAAGTAGAGAGGCACTGGTCAATGAAAATGCAAATATCGAATCTAAACTGAAGGAATCTTACAGGAGACAAGAATCTCAGGAAGAACTAAAACCCATAAAGGAAATTGAAAAAAAAAATACTTCTTCTCTTATGCCAAATCTAAGGGAAAAACAACATCCAGTATTGGGCCTTTGCCAAGAAATGAGTGAGATATTAAAGTCCCAATACGACTCAGTGTTCAGCGAGCCGCTGCCCAGACTAAGGGTCGACAATCCAAATCCATTCTTTATGAACGAAACGAAACGCAAAATTTGGTCCTCTCAAAAATCTCGGATATTATTCTAACTCCACAAGACTGAAAAGGCAATAAATGACATGCCTATGCACTCTGTCCCAGGCCCAGACTCATGGAACTCCGTGTTCATCAAGAATTGCAAGAAGCCCCTATCGCGTGCCTTCAGCATTCTATGGAGAGGGAGCATGGACTCAGGGGGTCATCCCACATACACTAAAAACAACAGACATAGCCCCACTCCACAAGGGTGGCAGTAAAGCAATTGCAAAGAACTACAGACCGATAGCACTAACGTCCCATATCATAAAAATCTTTGAGAGGGTTCTAAGAAGCAAGATCGCCAACCACCTAGATACCCATCAATTACACAACCCAGGGCAACACGAGTTTAGAGCAGGTCGCTCCTGCCTGTCCCAGCTCCTGGACCACTATGACAGGGTCCTGGATGCTGTTGAGGATAAACAAAATACAGATGCAAAAGCTTTCGACAAATGTGACTATGGCGTAATAGCACACAAAATGCGTGATAAAGAAATAACAGGAAAAGTTGGTAGATGGATCTATAACTTCCTGACAAATAGAACACAAAGTGTAATAGTAAACAAAGTCCCAGGAAGCCACGGTGAAAAGCTCTGTTCCACAAGGCACAGTACTCGCTCCCATTATATTCCTCATCCTCATTTCTGTCATTGCGGATGACACCCGGAGTGCCATGACAGTGGCCTCCATTAAAGACACCGCAAGACTCCAAGCGGACATCAACCAAATCTTCAAATGGGTCACTCAAAACAATATGAAGTTCAACGAGGAGAAATTTCAACTGCTCAGATATGGAAAACTTGAGGAAATAAAAAATGTATGAAGGTATACGACAAATTATAACCATACAATAGAGCGAAAAAGAAATGTGAAGGACCTGGGAGTGATAATGTCAGAGGATCTCGCCTTTAAAGACCACAACAATCTATCTACCTCATCGGCTAGGAAAATGATAGGATGGATAATGAGACCCTTCAAAACTAGGGACGCCAAGCCCATGATGACACTCTTCAAATCTCTAGGCTGGAATACTGTTGTACACTAACAGCCACCTTAAAGGCTGGCGACATTGCAGACCTGGAGAGTGTACAAAGAACTTTCACAACACACATAAGTACGATAAAGCACCTAAATTACTGGGAAGTGGTTGAAGGTCCTTGATTTGTATTCCCTGGAACGCAGGCGAGCGAGATACATGATAATATACACTTGGAAGGTCCTGGAGGGATTGGTACCAAACCTGCACACGAAAATCACTCCCTATGAAAGCAAAAGACTCGGCAGGAGATGCAACATTCCCTCGATGAAAAGCAGGGACGCCACGAGTACACTGAGAGACAACACCATAAGTGTCCGGGGCCCAAGACTGTTCAACTGCTTCCCAGCATACATAAGGGGGATTACCAATAGACCCCTGGCTGTCTTCGAGAAGGCACTGGACAGGCACCTAAAGTCAGTACCTGACCATCCGGGCTGTGGTTCGTACGTCAATTTGCGTGCGGCCTGATCCACCATGAGGCCTGGTCTCAGACCTGGCCGCGGGGGCGTTGACCCCCGAAACCCTCTCCAGGTAAACTCCAGGTAATATCTTTTATCACATATATTTAATATAAAAATTGTATAATTTATATTAATACTTTATAAAAAGGAAGTACAAGACATGGTAGAAGAGGCGGGTGGAAGAGTAGGTGGAGGGGTGGGTGGAGGAGTAGGTGGAGGGGTGGGTGGAGTAGTAGGTGGAGGGGTGGGTGGAGGAGTAGGTGGAGGGGTGGGTGGAAGAGTAGGTGGAGGGGTGGGTGGAGGAGTAGGTGGAGGGGTGGGTGGAGGAGTAGGTGGAGGGGTGGGTAGAGTAGACGGAGGGGTGGGTGGAGGAGTTGGTGGAGGGGTGGGTGGAGGAGTAGATGGAGGGATGGGTGGAGGAGTTGGTGGAGGGGTGAGTGGAGGGAAAAAGGTGGGGGTTCCAGAGGGAGGGTGTGATGACTTTCCAATAACTAAAGAGATTCATCTATATGTCTTGTAGAAGATCTGAGGATGAAAGCACCAGCAGCCACCCTTTCTTACCTATACTCCCTTTCTTACCTATACTCCCTTTCTTACCTATACTCCCTTACTTTCTTACCTACACTCCCTTTCTTACTTTCTTACCTATACTCCCTTTCTTACTTTCTTACCTATACTCCCTTTCTTACTTTCTTACCTATACTCCCTTTCTTACCTACACTCCCTTTCTTACTTTCTTACCTATACTCTTTCTCTCCCTATCTATCTTTCTCACCATCATAGTCTTCTTCCTCTTCCTCATCCGCCGACTCCTGTCATCCATTTCATTTCTTCACCTTCAGTCTGAAATGTGTCATTTTTATATTCGTAATCCTCTCGTTTATTAGCCTCTTCTTTATAATTTCTTATTATTTTGATCTGCACGCATGTTTAATAAATTTCCGGTAGTGATAGTGTTACACAACTCGCGCTGGCACCCCTCCTGGAGAAGTGGCACCCCCTCCTGGGGAAGTGGTACCCCCTCCTGGGGAAGTGGCACCCCTCCTGGAAAAGACTGGCAACCCTCCTGGAGAAGTGGCACCCCTCCTGGAGAAGTGGCACCCCTCCTGGAGAAGTGGCACCCCTCCTGGAGGAGTGGCACCCCTCCTGGAGAAGGCTGGCAACCCTCCTGGAAAAGACTGACAACCTTCCTGCAGAAGAGTGTCAACCCTCCTGGAGAAGAGTGTCAACCCTCCTGGAGAAGAGTGGCACCCCTCCTGGAGAAGAGTGACACCCCTCCTGGAGAAGAGTGGCACCCCTCCTGGAGAAGAGTGACACTCCTCCTGGAGAACAGTGGCAACCCTCCTGGAGAAGAGTGGCAACCCTCCTGGAGAAGAGTGGCAACCCTCCTGGAGAAGAGTGGCAACCCTCCTGGAGAAGAGTGGCAACCCTCCTGGAGAACAGTGACACCCCTTCTGGAGAACAGTGGCAACCCTCTTGGAGAACAGTGGCAACTCTTCTGGAGAACAGTGACACCCCTTCTGGAGAACAGTGGCAACCCTCCTGAAGAACAGTGGCAAGCCTTCTGGAGAACAGTAGCAACCCTCCTGGAGAACAGTAGCAACCCTCCTGGAGGACAGTGGCAACCCTTCTGGAGAACAGTGGCAACTCTTCTGGAGAACAGTGGCAACCCTCCTGGAGAACAGTAGCAACCCTCCTGGAGAACAGTGGCAACCCTTCTGGAGAACAGTGGCAACCCTCCTGGAGAACAGTGGCAACCTCCTGGAGAACAGTGGCAACCCTCCTGGAGAACAGTGGCAACCCTCCTGGAGAACAGTAGCAACCCTCCTGGAGAACAGTAGCAACCCTCCTGGAGGACAGTGGCAACCCTTCTGGAGAACAGTGGCAACCCTTCTGGAGAACAGTGGCAACCCTCCTGGAGAACAGTAGCAACCCTCCTGGAGAACAGTGGCAACCCTTCTGGAGAACAGTGGCAACCCTTCTGGAGAACAGTGGCAACCCTCCTGGAGAACAGTGGCAACCCTCCTGGAGAACAGTGGCAACCCTCCTGGAGAACAGTGGCAACCCTCCTGGAGAACAGTGGCAACCTCCTGAGAACAGTGGCAACCTCCTGGAGAACAGTGGCAACCCTCCTGGAGAACAGTGGCAACCCTCCTGGAGAACAGTGGCAACCCTCCTGGAGAACAGTGGCAATCCTTCTGGAGAACAGTGGCAACCCTCCTGGAGAACAGTGGCAACCCTCCTGGAGAACAGTGGCAACCCTCCTGGAGAACAGTGGCAACCCTCCTGGAGAACAGTGGCAACTCTCCTGGAGAACAGTGACCGCTACTCACTGCTTACAAAATGTTTAAACTCTAGCACTGTTGGGGGTAAAGGGGGGTGGGAGGAAGGGAGGGAGGGGAGGGAGAGAGAGAGAGAGACAGGCGAAGGGGGCAGAGAAAGGAGGGGAAGAAAAGGGAGGGAGGAAGCTAGTGAGTTAAGAAGGTTAAGAAAGAGACAAGAAGGTGAAGAAATAAGAAGTTGTTACACTGAAGAAATACATTTACCTTTAAATAATAAAGAAGTAAATACAAACACTGACACTTGCGAGGCAAACCATAAAATACAAACACTGACACTTGCGAGGCAAACAATAAAATATAAACACTGACACTTGCGAGGCAAACAATAAAATACAAACACTGACGCTTGCGAGGCAAAGAAAATACAATCACGTCACTTGCGAGGCAAACCATAAAATACAAAAATAAAACAATGCAAACCAACACAAACACAACAACAAACTACCTAACATCAAATATATGAACATTAAAGTGATAATGGTAAAAAAATTATTTTAATATATACGTGGAGTATAGCTGGAGGGTGTTCCCGGGGGTCAACACCCCCGCGGCCCGGTCCACCACCTGGCCTCGCAAACCTTAGACGACAACGACGAAATCGTGAGCATAAAAAAAATAAATTGTCTTTCACATTCAGCAGCACAAGTCACACAGTGAGGACCATCTGCAAGCAGGTGGTTATTCATGACGTACGTACACGTACGTGCGTGTGTGTGTGTGTGTGTGTGTGTGAGCGCACTCACTTGAGCTTCAGTCTACAGAGACTAGTCTGACAGTGATGACTTGTTGAAAGTGGCAGGTCACACACCCATCTACTGTCCAGTCTAAAATAACTAGTGCGGCCCACTGGGACTCCTACTTCCAAAGGATACGTAGATGTATGTGACTCGTGACATCAGTGAGGCAGACGTCTGTTATAGAGGGAGCCAGATGTAGCAGTGTTTTCCTCACCACTGCTTGGTCTTTACCAGTCGCCCAGACACGTCATGCCCACCAACACGACTATAAATCTTAGTGCCAGACCTGGGTAGGAAACAGGAAGGAGGCAACGGAGAAGGAAAATAGAACACTGGAAGGAGGCAGGTCGGAGAGAGTCTGGGAAGAGAGGCAAGAACGGAGAAAGGTAGGCATGCGCCAGGGAGGCTGGCACTCGCCAGGGTGGGACGGATGTGGGAGGAAGGGACGGAGGGAGCCAGGTATGTGGGAGGGAATAGAGGAGGAAGGGATGGAGGGAGCCAGGTATGTGGGAGGGAAGAGAGGAGGAAGGGATGGAGGGAGCCAGGTATGTGGGAGGGAAGAAATGAGGGAGGGATCAGTGTAGCCAGAAGCTCTGGAGTGTAAAAACCTGTCATCAGAACTTCTCAAAGTTTAAATTGTTTCATTTCTGTGATTGATTTTTTATTGCAGTTGTCTGTATTTCCTGTTATCCCGCCAGTCTGCCCTTCTCTCTCACATCTACATCTTTACTGTCTCTCTGCCTCTTTAAACCTGCCTTCCTAGAGCCTATCTGTCTGTCTCCTGTACTTGTCTACTCTTCTCTCTCTTACCTCTAGATCTTAACTATCTATTTGTTTCTCTTGACCTTTTTGTCTGTCTTTCTCGGCTGACTATATAAACTCCCTCCCTCCCTTCTTTCTTTCTGTTAGTGTGACTTTGTAAATGGTCCAAGTCGGACCGAAACGTTTTAAGATCCTCTCTTCTATGTGCGGGTTATTTGTGTATTGTCTTTCTCGTTTCTCTAGATCTTAAAATTCTGTCTTTTTTTTAACCTACCTGTCAGCCCGTCTCTCTTGTTATTCTAGTCCAGCGTTTCTCAACCTTTTTACCCTTGCGGAATAATTGAAATAATTTTCATGTCTCAGGGAACCCCTACATAAAAATTATTATATATCATTATAAATATCCTTCTCTTTTATAAACTTAAAGTTCATAAGGAAAATATATTTTTTTCTGATAACTGATTTAAGCAAAAAATAACTTATTTCTCAAGTTTATTGACAATGAGAAAAAAATTAAATCAAACTTCTTGTTCAAGAGACATCATACTTTAATTTTTAACATTCATATAACATCCTTAAAGGATGGGTAAAATTGAGTAAATAATGTGGGTGAGTGAGGGAGTGTACCCGCACGCCAGGAAGCACAGACACGACTGATGGTGCATGCGTCCTATACTCCAGTGAGTCACTTGATACACGAATCCGTCAAGTACAGTTCCTGTCCACTGACGACTAAAGGCAGTTTCACACTGGTGCCGTATAGAGGTAGCTAAATAAACTCCCTATGATTATTATGCTTTAAATGATATAACAGGTTGAAGGCTTTATTATATATCTCAAGAATTTTCCAAGAATATACCATACGTGTACAGTAAAATTATGAATATAAAATTAAACACAAAAATGACTCAAAAATGTCTATTACTATTTCTCTCAGAACCCCCAGGTTGCTTAGTATATAGTTATCTATCTGCCTCTGTTTTACCTGTCTTATCCAGCTGTCTTTTTTCTTGTCTTCCTGTCTAATTCCCATCCAGTTTAATTACCTTCAACTGTCTACTGTTGTCAATGCAATTTTGTCTAGCAGTCTCTTTCTTGATCACTTCCGGTTTCGCTGTCTGTACCTGACATCATTCTTATGTTTTTTTTCCTTACAGTTTTCAACTACTTGATTGCATTAATGTCGTGGCTGAAACTTGTCAATAAATTAGACACCCATATTTCAAATATTAACAAAAACACAGCCGAATATTCCCGAACTGCAGAATGTTCTCATGTCTTCTTCTTTGTAGATTCGCCGGTATAATATATAATCACCTGGCCCGGGCCTTTTCCAAGAGGTGGCCCGGCCTTGGCTCCCTGTCGTGGGAGTGTCTCAGACCAGTGTCTGCCATGGGAGAAGGTACAAGTACCTCCTCATTTTCTGGGACTAGCTGTCCCCAGACCTAGCCCCATTCCCTGCTGCATAGCAGCAGACGATGTCAGGAGGTCCAAAGGCAGCAAGCACTACAGGATCCTTTTGGAGCCACACTCCAGCTTTGGGCCCGAGCGCTGGGGAAGCTTAAAAGATCTATTTGGCATTAGTTCATCATTTCACTCACTATGAGGCCGGCCAAAGCAGCATGGGTTCGAATCCTTGGCTAATCGCAGTGTTATTGATCAATACCACTCGTTCGTGGGTACAATAAAATAAAATACTGCTCGTTGGGCTAGTACACCAAACAGGGAGAAGAATGAAATTAGCTCAGAGGCATCCACACCATCGTATGTCCTCGGATGACGGTAAAACACCTAGCTTGGCTGGATGCGTCATTCTTGTAGGATTGCGTGGTCCTGTGGGTTAGACCGTCATGTGCTTTCGCTCACCATGAGGTGGGTCAAAGCAGCATGGGTTCGAATCCTTGGCTAATCGCAGTGTTGTTATTGATATATATAACGTGCCGAATAGGTAAAATTAGTCAGTTAGCAAGAACTCATTTAAAATTATGTCCTTTCTAAAATTTTCTCTTATACGTTTAAAGATATATATTTTTTATTTATGTTAACGTAAAAAATAATAAATTTTTACCAAAAGAATTTTAGAAAACTTACCTAACCTTATAACAAGCACAATTTAATTTAGCCTAATCCAACTAAATATATTTTAGATAAGTTTACAATAATTTAATAATAAACAAACACAAAGAAATATTTTTTTTTCGTTAGGTTCAGAATGATTTTTGCGAAATTATTGCATACACAAATTTGCCTTATTCGGCAAAAAGAGGGTTGCTATTTAAGCCAAAACCGCAAGTTTTACCTATTCGGCACTATATATATATATATATATATATATATATATATATATATATATATATATGTGTGTGTGTGTGTGTATGTATGTACTCACCTATTTGTACTCACCTATTTGTGGTTGCAGGGGTCGAGTCATAGCTCCTGGCCCCGCCTCTTCACTGATTGCTACTAGGTCCTCTCTCTCCCTGCTCCATGAGCTTTATCAAACCTAGTCTTAAAACTATGTATGGTTTCTGCCTCCACTATGTCGCTTTCTAAGCTATTCCACTTCCTGACAACTCTATGACTGAAGAAATACTTCCTAACATCCCTTTGACTCATAGGAGTCTTCAACTTCCAATTGTGACCCCTTGTTTCTGTGTCCCCTCTCTGGAACATCTTGTCTCTGTCCACCTTATCTATTCCTCGCAGTATTTTATATGTCGTTATCATGTCTCCCCTAACCCTCCTGTCCTCTAGTGTCGTCAGGCCGATTTCCTTAACCTTTCTTCGTAGGACAATCCCCTTAGCTCTGGGACTAGTCTTGTTGCAAACCTTTGCACTTTCTCTAATTTCTTGACGTGCTTGACCAGGTGTGGGTTCCAAACTGGTGCTGCATACTCCAGTATGGGCCTGACGTATATGGTATACAGAGTCTTGAATGATTCCTTAGTGAGGTATTGGAACGCTATTCTTAGGTTTGCCAGCTGCCCGTATGCTGCAGCAGTTATCTGATTGATGTGTGCCTCAGGAGATGTGCTCGGTATTATACTCACCCCAAGATCTTTTTCTTTGAGTGAGGTTTGCAGTCTTTGGCCACCTAGACTATACTCTGTCTGCGGTCTTCTTTGCCCTTCCCCGATATTCATGACTTTACATTTGGCAGGGTTAAATTCAAGGAGCCAGTTACTGGACCAGGCTTGCAGCCTGTCCAGGTCTCTTTGTAGTCCTGCCTGATCCTCGACTGATTTGATTCTTCTCATTAACTTCACATCATCTGCAAACAGGACACTTCTGAGTCTATCCCTTCCGTTATGTCATTCACATATACCAAAAACAGTACAGGTCCTAGGACTGACCCTTGTGGAACTCCACTCGTCACAGGTGCCTACTCTGACATCTCGTCACGTACCATGACTCGTTGTTGCCTCCCTGTCAGATATTCTCTGATCCATTGCAGTGCTTTTCCTGTTACGTGTGCCTGATCCTCTAGCTTTTGCATTAACCTCTTGTGAGGAACTGTGTCGAACGCCTTCTTGCAGTCCAAGAAAATGCAGTCTATCCACCCCTCTCTCTCGTGTCTTACTTCTGTTACCTTGTCATAAAACTCCAGTAGGTTTGTGACACAGGATTTTCCTTCCCTGAAGCCGTGCTGGTTGTCGTTTATAAGCTTGTGTCTTTCTAGGTGCTCCACCACTCTCCTCCTGATGATCTTCTCCATGACTTTGCATACTATACACGTCAGTGACACAGGTCTGTAGTTTAATGCCTCGTGTCTGTCTCCTTTCTTAAAAATTGGGACTACATTTGCCATCTTCCACGCCTCAAGTAGTTGCCCAGATTCAATGGATGTGTTGAAGATTTGTGCTAGTGGCACACACAACATCTCTGCTCCCTCTCTAAGGACCCACGGAGAAATGTTGTCCGGTCCCACCGCTTTTGAGGTATCGAGTCCAGGAGACCCAAGGAATATTTGTGATTTATGTATATTATTTCCTATTCACTTAATACTATATTGCCGATATCATTATTAATAGCTAAAATAATGCTATTGTGCTTTATAGTATTATCTGTCCCTATACTTTTAGCTATGTATATAGATAGGTTGTCCTTTATTGATTTAGGTAAGTATTGAGCCCCCAGAATTGGGCCTCAATGCATATATCCGTTTATATGTGATTGATGTATATTTTCCATTTTCTTATAATTTTATATTGCTGATATTCTCGATAATAGCTAAATCGTTAATATCTTGCTTTATATTATTATTGGACTTTTATTTGACATTATTTGACTTAGCTATATTTATTAGGTAGGATGTAACATTTTATATTGTGCTCGAATATGTCGTAGCTGCCTTGGAGTTAGCAAACTACCGTTTATGAGAGACTACACTTGTGATACTGCCGGTGTCTAGTTGCTGAGAGGAGTCAGTCGCTTACCACACCTGAGCTGGGTGGTTGCTTCTCCTCCCTCTCTCTCTCTCTGGCCTGCTGACCATCGTCGAGTCAACACCTCGCTCCTATTTCTACTTGTTTTCTCGCCATTTAGACTCTGGGTAGAGTATGTATTCGGTGGTGAGACGAAACATACTTCTCAGGACTCTGTGTAACTCTGTTCACAGACGATAGACTAGACAGTGATTTTCGACGTTTTTCTGGGTTGTGTCACATTGACACTCTGAGATAACTCAGGTCTCTAGCTCTGGACCTACTTCGATAAGGCATCTGTGCACCATCACAGTCTGGGATTGTTTATGCTGAACCTAGCTTCAGTAGTAAAGGAGTTTTGTGACTGTTTTGGAGGATCTACTGATGGTCCCCAGTTAGGGTCGATTTTCTATCTCCTTGTTCCTGACGCTGTGTTGCTGTTGCCTGTTATATTTCTGTTCTGCGAATTGGTCATTTTACTGGACAATCAAGCTGTTCTGATTGTCAGTTTGTTAGAGCAGCTAGCTTATGAGAAGTTCAGTCGTACACTGGTTGAGTCGAGTCTTAGAGTTACCTGGAGCACACTCATACACACATTTATTCTTATTTGTATATATTATTGTAATTACTGACATTGTACCTATTTGGTACTCCTGAGTCATTTATATATATGTGCCCTCAGCACAGACTTATTGTATATGAGAGCAGTGTAGGAGCTACCCTCCTAATTAACCTCCCAATTCATAACTTAATGAACATCCTTATCATATGTATATATATTTACTTTGAAACCCTAGACACTAACTTGGTTAATAAACATATTAAATTTTATGCTTTGGTTAGTACCCTACTAGTTGTAATCCTCATGGAGCTTATTGAATATATCGGATAACTGGACCAGGATACTGACTTTGTTGCAAAAGCCCAGTAACAGGCTGAATGCTAGAAGGGCTATCCTTTCTAGTGTTCACTGGAGATGTCTATTGCTAATAGATATCGTGTCATTTTGTAACAGTAAGGAACTACTGTCATAACTATCATAGGGGAGTTGAGTCAAATTGGTCTATCGGGTATATGTCATATACTGGTGACGTCTGGTGAGGCGGCGTTGTCTGAAGCAGTTCCAGCCCAACTCTAGCCTGGAATAGTCTCCTCCTGGAGCTTTGTATAGACTCACGTCTTGGCTAACTGACGGTTCCGTTGGTTGACGGAAACTTTCTTTCGCTACTCTGGACGTCAATGACGTACAGTCTTTTCTGTTCTGAGAGTTTCTGAAAGTCATTGAGGTTGTGAATTTCTTTGCCATTTAATCGGATCTAATAGTGTTCTTTAAGTGTTACAGTAGTCTTGATTTGAATCGATCCAGATTTACATTCAGTAAGACGGGAGTGTCAGTACTCCTATTGAGATTCTACTAAAGGTCTCAGCGGTGCGCTTGTCTCTCATTAGTTTGTTTGGATAAACTGATAAATTTCTCACTTAATTTATTGCACTTGAATCCAGTGATTATTAGGGAACAGATGTACAATCTAGACTTTTATTTATATTCAGATAGTTCTGCCAAAAATTGTATCTCTAAAGAATATATATATATATGATAAGGTTAATTATGTCTCGAGACTTCGTAATAGTCGCTGACTAAATGTTCCAAAATTGTAACGTAAATTTATGGCCATTGTTGTTCTGAAGAACTTTGTTACATCTTCAGTAAAAGAGAAAACTTATTTCTTTAAAACAATTTAATATTAAAGATATTAAGTTACTAATTTTGTCCGATTATTATCTCCTGATTGTGATTTATAAGAAACCTGGTAAAAGGAAATTTTATACTAATGATAGTTAGAGTTGTCAATAATTCAACTCATTGTTACAAGAGGAAAACTTCTACAGGTTATACATGAAGTTTATCCCAAACTTCTCAGATTTTCTCCTCTCGCTTCTATGGTATACTTAGCGAGACACGTCGATAAGTAATACATAAAATTAAAGTGACCTATGATATACACAGCAGAATTTAGCTTAAAAAAAATACGTTAGTTAAAGTGAGATTAGGTAAGTTTTCTAAGTTAGTTTTGGTCCAAAAACAAAAATATTTACATCACTGTCAATGAAAAAATGATCTTTCTGTAAAATAATTTTTGGGAAACGTTTAATGTTTAAAGGAGTTTGGCCTATTAGGCAAGTTCAGCTTAAGGCTAAATCCCACTTGCGGTCATCTTTGCCCGTCCCAAATCTTCATAACGTACGTACGTACATACGTGTGTGTTGCGTGTGGAAGAGGGAGGGGGAGAGGGAGAGAGGTGGTGGGGGTACTGGAAGATAAATGCCATATTAACTACTACTGAGGATAAAAGCGTCTCCTTCAATGTCAACGGCGTCTTCTCTTCCCTCCTTGGCTTTCTCCATTCTTCCATCTCCTTTCTTAATACCCCTTAACCTGGCTCCTCTGATGCTTCTGATAGCTTCTTTGCCAACCATTCTCAGACATGACAACCTAATTTATGATTTTTTCTCAGCTCCTGGGCCCTTACTTTGTTGCAAATTGGATATGCAATTTTTTTTCGTCTAACCTCTAATTTCAAATTCACAGAAAACCATGAGTTTTCATGTTGATCTTATCTCAAATAATCTCTCTAATTATCTCAATTTTTTAACTTTCTATATAGTTCAAAAATTTCATTCCGCCCTAAAATCATACGGGCACATTCCTAGTGGGTTTTACTTGTATTTGTGTTCATCAGCGCCTGACATCTCTCTCTCTTCTCCTGGAGTTGCTGTGCAGATGCCAGTTTGTCTCCTTTTATTACACTATTCACTATGACTCTAGTGTCTAATCCGCTGTGCTGAGCTACCTTTATCACCTCTTCTTGTTCTTAATCTTTAAATCTTCCTGTCGTACTATTGTTTCCTTCCTGATTTATTTCTATCTTCTTATTCATGTTTATAATATACACTTCTAATTCTGCCACTATCCCAAGATATCCTTCCAGGTTCTGCAGTTGCTTTCATTCTGCGAGCCCTGAGTAATTTGCTCCATATCACCTACATCCTTTCCCCTCCTCTCTCTCTCTCTCCGTCCCCAGCTATTCCTATTTTTTGCCTCCTATGTCCTCAACCTTATTTTCACTCTCCAGTAAATGTCAGCCCAATAGCCCGGCAAGTCCCATTGTGTGTTATTTCTTATTCTCTTTCGTGACACAACCCGGCGAGTGTATCTTATTCTCTATGGTCGGCTCCTCCTCCTCCTCTAGAGTTCTGTTGACACAGCTACAAGTCCTTCCCCGACTGACTGGTGACTCAGAGCATCAGTTGAATCAGTAATAGACTGCCCTTCTCTCATACCTTTCCTGACTCACGAAAACAGACTGATCTTTACGTTCCCACTAAGGAATCGACATAGACTTCTCCTTAATGATTTTTTCTGCTATAGCTCAACATGTCCAGTTCCCTCCTGTGACTTCTTAACAGCTGAACTTAGCAGTGATTGGCTATGAGTTGACGGTTGTGAAGCACTGCACTGTGTCACTCGCCTCCATGTCGGTTATACACTTTTCATTACATATTCGCAAATAACCCACACTTACCAGAGGAAACTTTAACCTAATTGTCGTCTAGTTAGTGAGGATTATTTATTAATGCTTCCAGCATCGGTATTATGGTTTTTATTCTTTCATTACTTACCGGTTATTACCTATTTATGTTTAGAGGGAGGGGGGTGGGATGAGGGTATCCCTATTTTAACATTCGGCCGACTGATTTACATTGGTTTTGGTATAAATCACGAAACGGGTAGAACTTGAATGGCTAGTGAGTCTTAGAACTCACAGGCCAGTGTGTTAACCACTGGCCCGGGGAGTTTTATGACTAACTCGCCATGGGTTCAAGCCCCACCCGTTCCGTGATTTGTTTGCAATCGTGTCATTACGATTTCGTGAGTCCTGGTATTTTTAAGTCCTGTATGGGATCAGATGCAGGTTCGTCATCATTTCCTTCCTGCAACTTCTTCACTATTTTTATTCTGGAGAGAATGTTTGTTTACCTCTTATCAGAATGTGTAACTTGCAACTATGCACTCTTCTTGCAACCACAACAAGGAACCTATTATCAAAATGTGTAACTTGCAACTATGCACTCTTCTTGCAACCGTAACAAGGAATCTACCTTTATCAACTCTACGCCACTGAGTATCTTGTATATCGTGGTCATGTTTCCCTCTTGTTATTTATTCCTTCTGTTGAAAAATTTAGTTTTTTCATTCTTTCTAAATAAATCACTTGCTGCAGATCAGGCACCAATCTACAGCATTCCTTCGTAGTTTGTGTCAAAATATCAACATAATCGAAGATGAGTTACATCAATGAGGCAAAGCATGTTCTGAAAGAGACTCTCAAGGTCCTGAACTTGACTTCATGTCTACAATTATTATTATTATAATCAAATAGAAGCGCTAAACCACAAGGGTTATACAGCGCTGCAGGTTATTGTAGGATGCAGGGAGAGTGGGTTGTAAGAGGGAGATGGACGATTAGTAGGGTATGGAGTGCAAGATGACGGTGGATAGTGCAGGGGTGGAGGGTAGCAAAAGATCGAGGTAGAAGGGACTGAGGGAGGTGCTAGAGGTATAATCTTCAGAGTTTGTGTAGTAAGTCAGTTTCTGTCAAAAAGTCAATGAGAGAGTCAGGATTAAAGTAGGGTCCATCTGCAAGAAGGGAAGGTAAAGAAAGGGCCGCAGAGCGAAGACGTCGTTGGAGGTAAATTCTGCGTGCTCGTTGATAGAGTGGGCAGTCCAACAGGATATGTCGAACAGACACTGGAACCTGACAATGC
>WNWK01007958.1:67500-88759 GCA_009830355.1 Cherax destructor | reverse complement strand
AGAATCCGGCTAGGCCTACGAAGGAGCGGACAGTATCCGCCGTCGTAGGTCTAGGGAACTTTCGCACAGCCGAGATTTTAGACTCGTCTGTCTTGATGCCGCTCTGAGTCACTCGTGGCCCAGAAACTTTATTTCCTGCTTTAGGAACTGGCATTTTGAAAGCTTCACCTTAAGATTAGCCTTGGCTAGTTTTTCCAGTACCCGCTCAAGTTTTCGAGATGCGTAGGAACATCTTGGGACATCACAATGAGATCGTCTAGGTAGACCATGAGCGTGCCACCTAGGAGAGTACGGAAAATCGTTGTCATTAGACGACTGAACGTGATCGGGCTTCCGCGCAAGCCGAAGGGCATTCTCTTGAACTGATAATGACCAGTAGGCGTAGAGAACGCTGTTAGTTCTTTGCTTTGGTCATCAAGAGGATCTGCCAAAACCCTTGAAGAAGATCAAGAGTCGAAAAGACCTTGTTATCGCCAATGTTCTGTAACAGGTCATTCAGAACTGGCAATGGAAATCGGTCTGGGATGGTACAGGAATTCAGTTTCCTGTAATCGATAACAGGACGCCATGTTCCATCTTTCTTGGGAACTAGGATTAGAGGGCATTCCACGGGAAATGGACCCCTCGATAACTCCATCGCGGAGCATCTTTGCAATGAGTTCGTCAGCAAACACTCTTTGCACATGCGGCAAACGATACGCAGGCACGTAAATGGAATACGGTGAGACATAAGCGGGGTCAGACCCATGGACTCACCATCTAACGCGACGGCAGTGCGTGCGCGATTGAGAACCTGGAGATGTTGTGGAACTTCTTCCGGGTAGTCTGTCATAGCTAGATCATCTTCCTGCACTGGCCGGGTGACGGAAGAATTAGTAGCGGACTCACCTGGGAGAACTGCACTTATAAGAACGTCAGCTGGGATTTCTCCCTCCACTCTCACCGGGAGAGGGAACCTGACGAGGTCGACAAGTGAAGTATCCTTCCTCGAGGAATTCTCGACTATGCAACTTACCGACAAGGACTTGCAACTTGCCACGACGCACAGTGTGCAAGGACGGCTCAAGGGAGAGGCCCTTGACTCTGCATGTGTCGTTGTCGACTAGCACATGATCTCCTTCGAAAGCTCTTGTCACATACACCGTAACAGGAGTGAGCGAATTAGCCGACAAAGTGATGTCATACTTTGTACAGGCAGTAACTCTGCTCGCTGATGCAATGACACGAGTCACAGTCGCCTGCCGACAGGGAGACTGCGGCTTGACAACGGTCATCCTCTACAACAGCGCGAGAGTTAGTGATGGTCAGAATGGGCGTCCCCAGACTGGGTTTCACTGATAACTGAGCGCTGATGGTCAGGAGGTGACGAGATACGAGCTCTCTTATGAGGTTGGTCAGGACAAGAGGCCGACCTCACGGAGGGTGCGCGACGGAAACCACGGGTTTCCAATGATTCCATTGGCACATATCATAAGAGTTACCCTGTCTTTCATAGGCTTGTGTCCTGGCTGTGCCTTTTCCTCCTGAGTAATGAAGGTCCTGTTGGGCATTTTCTTACAAAACAGGCCTGTTTCATCACAATTAAACACTTGTTGGGGGAGGAATTCTTCTGCCTCTACAAACCCCTTAAAATCACTCACAAATTTTTCAGCTGAACGTTTGTCTGAGCTGGCTGCCTCACCATGCCTCACAACACTGTGTATGCCACTACGTTTCTTAAACCTCTCAAACCAGCCTTTGCTGGCTTTAAAATCACTCGCCTCACCACTGGTTGCAGGCATTGTCTTGACAAGATCTGTGTGCAACTTCCTTGCCTTTTCACAAATTATCGCCATGGTAATACTATCACCCACTCTCTGTTTTTCATTGATCCACACCATCAGTAACTTCTCAACCTCATCCACTGTTTTCGATCTTTGTTTCATTAACAAATTAACCCCTTTTGCAACATTAGCTTCCTTGATCTCATTTCTCTCTGCCAGGATAGTGCTGATAGTAGATGCATTTTTCTTGTACATCCTGGCAAGATCACTCAGACGTACGCCACTCTCATATTTTTCAACAATCTCCTCCTTCAGTTCGATGGTGTTCCTCACTCTCTTTACCACTGGGGTGCCACTAGGAAGCTTCTTTGGTCCCATGGTGACTTATTTCACAGTGATAATCACTAAACCACCAAAAAAGACACCAAATGTATTGTGAATGTTTGAAAGAGCTCACTGGGTAATGTTCTCTCAATGGTAAACAACGCTTCACTGGCGTCTTGCGCAGGCCAGGCGCAGAGCAGGCGGACAGGTCTAATACATTTTGCTAACCAAGGATTTTTTCGGTAACTGATACCGAAAAAAGCTTTCGGTAACCGATTTTTTCGTTAACTAAGCCTTTCGTTAACCGAGGGTCACTGTACTTCCCACCTCCAGGACTTGGGTCCAGCTCAGTAGTTTCCTTGAATCCATTCATGTACGTTACCTTGTTCACACTCCAACATGCTCACACATGCCTGTTGGATGTTAAAGCCCCTCTTATACAAAACCTCCTCCAACCTGTGCCAGGATGATTCCTGTCATGACTTAGTTCTTTAGATTTATTCACCCTCCAAGTCATCCTATTTTGCGCCATCCCCTAACAACAACAACTTAATTCTTTCAGGGTCCGTGCCGTAGTTCTACGGCTGTGAAGATAAGGTCCAAACCAAGTTCTACGCCATGAGCTCAGCTCACTCAGATAAGCTGCGAGCGGTAAATTTGGGGCTAGATACGAGAGAATACATCTATGTGGTGCTCCACATAAAACAAATCCTGCAACACAGTGCATAATGAGAGAAAAAACTGAGACTGTAATTTTAGATTAAAACAGCGAATTTGCGGTGTTTTTTCTTATTTTTTTATAGTTATATTTGCAATTTCTTGGTCTCACTCGATAGAATGGAAGATATATTACAGAAATAGAGATGATTTTGATTGGTTTTAGTACTGAAAATGGGTTGAAACTGAGCTCAAAGTAGCGGAAATGTTAAATTTTTGCTGATGTTCAATAGTAAACAAATGACATCACGAGTCTAATACGCGTCAGCTGGTGGTTCTAATATACTGTACGTTCACAAATGTGATATTATTTATACAATTACAACATTGCATAACAGTAAATCTTCCATTTTTTGGTGTGAATAAAAATTCATTATGTGAATAAAAAATAAAAATGGAATTCATTTGTAAAGCCTGAAAACGTAACTAATGAAAGGAGGAAATGTTAGTTTAGTGCCAGGAATGCTTGTATTGTTTATTCTGGACCCTAGTTTGATCACTTTATTGGGTAGTTGAAACAGCTGACTGGGCGCTTTCTTGTGCTCAATCGATAAAATAGAAGTAATACTAGCGAAATAGCTAAGAATTTGGTCGACTGGAATAATGTAATTGGCCTAAAATGGTAGTCAAAGTTGGCAAAATTACCGATGTGTAAATATCGCTGACGCATCAAAATTCGCAAGAGCATAATTTCGTCAATTTTCCATCAAATTTCGTATTTGTTTTATTACCTTCAGAAAAAGATTCTCTACCATTTCATAAGAAAAAAAAACTAATTTTTTTTAAAATTCTTGGACCCTGGCTGTCACTCTTGATATTTGGCCTCTGGACCCTGAAAGGGTTAAACAAACCCTCGGTTCTTTGGATAACACTAGTATCCCTGCACCTACAAATCTTCAAACTACAAATTCTTTGCATAATATAATGCACATTGCCCTCAGACACTATATTTCCACTACCTCCAGCCTCCTTGTTGCAACATTCAGAACCCATGCTTCACACTCATATAAGAGTGTTGGTACCTCTAAACTCTCATACATTGCCTCTTTTTGCCTCCAGAGATAATGTTCTTTGTATCCACAGATGCCTTAATGCACCACTCTCCTTGTTTTTTCCCCACATCAGTGTGATAGTTCACCTTGTTTTTCATATACCCATCTGCCCACAAGTCCACTCCCAAATATCTAAAAACATTCACTTCCTCCATGCTCTCTCCTTCCAATCTGATATCTAATCTTTACTTGTTACCTTCATCACCTTGCTCTCTCCTATGTTCACCTTTAGTTTCCTTTTAATTATCCTCCCAACTTCATCCACCACTGTTTGAAGCTTCTCTTCAGAATTTCCCAAAAGCACCATGCCATCAGTGAAAAGCAACTAACAACTCCCACTTTCTATTAGATTCTATATACATATTTTAATCACACTCCTTTCCCCAACATTCACTTCTTTTATAACCCCTTCTATAAATGTTAAGACTATGATGGCATCATGCATCGTTGTATAAGGCTTACTCTTACTGGAAAATAATCTTCCTCTCTCCCACATAACCTAACCTGAGCCTCACTGTCCTTATAAAAACTTGACTGCTTTAAGTTGCCTACCACCCATTCCATACACTTGAAACATCTGCCACATTTCTTTCCTATCAACCCTATCATATTACACTTGAAACATCTGCCACATTGCTTTCCTATCAACCCTATCATATGCCTTTTCTAAATCCATAAATGCAGTGAAAACTTCCTTGCCCTTATCTAAATATTGGTCAATTTACATGTTTCAATGTAAACACTTGGTCTGCACATTTCCTATAATGCATAACCCTTTCAAGGTGAGACCCATGATCTCAAAATTGATCTCAATTTTATTGTATGTTTTCCTTTGCTTTTCTAATAATTTTTTTCCAGTAACGTTTTGGCCTGTGAGACCAATGTAATGAACAATGTATATATCCATTTGTATGCAACACAGTACCTGCACTAATTTTTTTTTTTAACACGTTGGCTGTTTCCCACCGAGGCAGGGTGACCCAAAAAGAAAGGAAAAACTTTCATCATTCAACACTTTCACGATCACTCGTACATAATCACTGTCTTTGCAGAGGCACTCAGATACGACAGCTTAGACATCCGTCCAAACTGTCAATATCCCAAACCCCTCCTTTAAAGTGCAGGCATTGTACTTCCCATTTCCAGGACTCGAGTTCGGCTCACCGGTTTCCCTGAATCCCTTCACAAATTACCCTGCTTACACTCCAACAGCTTGTCAGGTCCCAAAACCCATTAGTCTCCATTCACTCCTATCTAATACGCTTGCTGGAATTCCAAGCCCCTCGCCCACAAAACCTCCTTTACCCCCCCCCCCTCCCTCCAACCTTTTCGTGGACGACCCTTTTGCTGCCTTCCGTCCCCTACAGATTTATACGCTCTCCAAGTCATTATACCTTGTTCCATTCTCTCTGATTGTCCAAACCACCTCAACAACCCCTCTTCAGCCCTGTGACTAATAATTTTAGTAAGTCCACACCACCTAATTTCGGAGCACTTCGGAGTCTGTGGAGACAAAGAACTTTGTCCATGGAAGTAAAGAGGGGAATGTATGAGCGTAGTTATACCAACACTCTTATATGGGTGTGAAGCATGGGTGATGAATGTTGCAATGAGGAGAAGGCTGGAGGCAGTGGAGATGTCATGTCTGAGGTCAATGTGTGGTGTGAATATAATGCAGAGAATTCGGAGTTTGGAAATTAGGAGGAGGTGCGGGATTACCAAAACTATTATCCAGAGAGCTGAGGAGGGGCAGAATGACTTCGTGAGTGTATAAATCTGTAGTGGAGGGAAGGCGCGGTAGGGGTCGGCCTAGGAAAGGTTGGAGGGAGGGGGTAAAGGAGGTTTTGTGTGCGAGGGGCTTGGACTTCCAGCAAGCATGTGTGAGCGTATTTGATAAGAGTGAATGGAGACAAATGGTTTTTTAATACTTGACGTGCTGTTGGAGTGTGAGCAAAGTAACATTTATGAAAGGATTCAGGGAAACCGGCAGGCCGGACTTGAGTCCTGGAAATGGGAAGTACAGTGTCTGCACTCTGAAGGAGGGGTGTTAAGGTTGCAGTTTTATAACTGTAGTGTAAAGCACCCCTCTGGCAAGACAGTGATGGAGTGAATGATGATGAAAGTTTTTTTTTTTTCGGGCCACCCTGCCTTGGTGGGAATTGGCTTCACAGGTTGGGCTTCACAGGTTGGGCTTCACAGGATGGGCTTCACAGGATGTGCTTCACAGGTTGGGCTTCACAGGATGGGCTTTACAGGATGGGCTTCACAGGTTGGGCTTCACATAATAAAAATAAAAAAATTCTCTGCATAATATTTACACCACACCTTAGACAGGACATCTCCACTGCCTCCAGCCACTTCCTTGCTGCAGCATTTACAACCCAAGCTTCACACCCATATAAGAGTGTTGGTACCACTATACTTTCGTACATTCCCTTCTTTGCCTCCATGGATAATGTTTTTTGTCTCCACAGATACCTCAATGCACCACTCGCCTTTTTTCCTTCATCAATTCTATGGTTAACTTCATCCTTCATAAACCCATCTGCTGACAAGTCAACTCCTAAATATCTGAAAACATTCACTTCTTCCATACTCCCTCTCTCCAATGTGATATCCAATTTTTCTTTATCTAAATCGTTTGATACCCTCATTACCCTACTCTTACCTATGTTCACTTTAAACTTTCTTCCTTTACACACCCTCCCAAACTCGTCCACTAACCTTTGCAACTTTTCTTTAGAATCTCCCAAAAGCACAGTATCATCAGCAAAAAGTAACTGTGTCAACTCCCATTTTGTATTTGATTTCCCATAATTTAATCACACCCCTCTCCCCAACTCCCTAGCATTTACTTCTTTTACAACCCCATCTATAAATATATTAAACCATGGTGACATTACACATCCATCTAAGACCTACTTTTACTGGGAAGTAATCTCCCTCTCTCCTACACACCCTAACCTGAGCCTCACTATCCTCATAAAAACTCTTTACAGCATTTAGTAACTTACTACCTATAACATACACTTGCAACATCTGCCACATTGCTCCCCTATCCACTATCATATGCCTTTTCTAAATCCATAAATACAATGAAAACTTCAACATTTGTCATGATCCTGTCAGTTCCAGCTGCTTTACAACCCTTTCATTCTACGTAATGCCTCGCGCACCTTCCCCACACTTGCATCTTTTTCACTTCTAAAAAATGTTATTCCTCCCTGGCCAGTGCATGAAATTACCGCCTCCCTTTCTTCCTCGACATGTAAAAGTTCCTCAAAATATTCCTGCCATCTATCCTATACCTCCAGCTCCCAGGGACCACTAGGAACCTAACTTGCAAATTTGGAGATTAGTCTATTTCTGGGCAGCTGTTGAAGTCCACTGTTCCAGGAAGCATGAATGACATACAGGTTACAGTACTCTTCAGCTCTGCTTGATCCTATTTGAATTTCTGTAATGACATTTAACAGGAATTTCTGTTCTGTGTATTACCTCAGCTTAGGTTGCTGCTCTGTGCTATACAGTAAATCCTCCATACAACAGACTTCAGAAATACTGAGCAGAATCTGTTGGGACAATCAGTTTGGAAACAATGGACAAATTCTGTTAGTTACAGTATTATTCATTATTGTTACAATCATTACCTAATAATCTCTTCTATAGCGACCTCCCAATTAGTCCGTTATATGGAGAGTTTACTTAACTTTCTTAACTTAACTCTGGTGGCTTGGTGGCTAAAGCTCTCGCTTCACACGGCTAGGGCCTGGGTTCGATTCCCAGCCAGGGCAGAAACATTGGGCGTGTTTCTTTACACCTGTTGTCTATGTTCCCCATCAGTAAAATGGGTACCTGGGTGTTAGTTGACTGGTGTGAGTCGCATCCTAGGACACTGACCTAATCTGCCCGAAATGCTCAGCATAACAAGGGACTTTCTATATAGTAATATGTCATTGATGTCAGCTAGGCCTGTATACCATGTACATGTACTTGTAGTAAATAAAGATGATATTATTATTATTAATGTATGTTTAATTTTCTTTTTATTTCTTTCTCTTAGACCCAAAGAGAACCAAAAGGTTTTTTCGTGTAATTGTAGAATTTTACTATTCATCGGATGGCTACTATGAAAAAATTGCCAGTAATGAGACAGAGGTAAGATTTTTCTGAGTACTATACTGTACATGTATACTGTATTGTATGTTGTATATTAAATTTCACATGTATACTGTACTGTGCATGTTGTGTACTGTACTATGCATGTTGTGTACTGTACTGTGCATGTTGTGTACTGTACTGTGTATGTTGCTTACTGTACTGTATAGTCCTTTAAGCCCAATTTGGTTTAATATTCGTGTGATGGTACTCAACATGTATAAATAATTTGTCTTCAGTTCCCTGTGACATGTATTAATAATCCTTTTAACGGCAATTGGAAATTATTACTTTATTTTGTTCACTTAAGGTTTATCAGTACATAATTGTATTAAAAGAAATATTTTATTATAGATAGCCAATAAGGAGGTTGAATGTCAGGAGATGTTCACAAAGATCCAGAAATCTAAAGAGAAAATTCTTCAGCTGAAACTGGCAAGTGCTGAAAAACAGATCTGCGAAGAACAAGTTAGTACTGATGTTAATAACCGTTATTAACACAGGCGTGTGTGAGTGTTGTTAGCGACACTCGCACACGCCTGTGTTAGCGACACTCGCACACGCCTGTGTTAGCGACGCTCGCACACGCCTGTGTTAGCGACGCTCGCACACGCCTGTGTTAGCGACGCCAGCCACGACCTGTGTTAGCGCGCACCGCGTCGAGCGCACACGCCTGTGTTAGCGACGCCGCACACGCCTGTGTAGCGACGCCGCACACGCCTGTGTTAGCGACGCTCGCACACGCCTGTGTTAGCGACGCTCGCACACGCCTGTGTTAGCGACGCTCGCACACGCCTGTGTTAGCGACGCCGCACACGCCTGTGTTAGCGACGCCGACACGCTGTGTAGGACGCCGACACGCCTGTGTGCGACGCCGCACACGCCTGTGTTAGCGACGCCGCACACGCCTGTGTTAGCGAGCCGCACACGCCTGTGTTAGCGACGCTCGCACACGCCTGTGTTAGCGACGCTCGCACACGCCTGTGTTAGCGACGCTCGCACACGCCTGTGTTAGCGACGCTCGCACACGCCTGTGTTAGCGACGCTCGCACACGCCTGTGTTAGCGACGCTCGCACACGCCTGTGTTAGCGACGCTCGCACACGCCTGTGTTAGCGACGCTCGCACACGCCTGTGTTAGCGACGCTCGCACACGCCTGTGTTAGCGACGCCGACACGCCTGTGTTAGCGACGCCGCACACGCCTGTGTTAGCGACGCCGCACACGCCTGTGTCTAGCGACGCCGCACACGCCTGTGTTAGCGACGCCGCACACGCCTGTGTTAGCGACGCCGCACACGCCTGTGTTAGCGACGCGACACGCCTGTGTTAGCGACGCCGCACACGCCTGTGTTAGCAGACGCACGCACACGCCTGTGTTAGCGACGCCGACACGCCTGTGTCTGCGGACGCCGCACACGCCTGTGTTAGCGACGCCGCACACGCCTGTGTTAGCAGCGACGCCGACACGCACGTGTTAGCGACGCCGACACGCCTGTGTTAGCGACGCTCGCACACGCCTGTGTTAGCGACGCTCGCACACGCCTGTGTTAGCGACGCTCGCACACGCCTGTGTTAGCGACGCTCGCACACGCCTGTGTTAGCGACGCTCGCACACGCCTGTGTAGGACGCCGCACACGCCTGTGTTAGCGACGCCGCACACGCCTGTGTTAGCGACGCGACACGCCTGTGTTAGCGACGCCGCACACGCCTGTGTTAGCGACGCCGCACACGCCTGTGTTAGGACGCGACACGCTGTGTAGCGACGCCGATAGCTGTAGCGCGCCGCACACGCCTGTAGCGACGCGCACACGCCTGTGTTAGCGACGCCGACACGCCTGTGTAGCGACGCCGCACACGCCTGTGTTAGCGACGCTCGCACACGCCTGTGTTAGCGACGCTCGCACACGCCTGTGTTAGCGACGCTCGCACACGCTCGCTAACTTTGCTTGTGCAATGTAGCTAGGTATCCTCTTTCCTCTTTTCCTTTCTATCTGGCTTTTCTTCACTTGTGCTATGGTAATTTATTCTTTAATTAAGATAGTGGATAATTTTTTTTACTTAACATAATAGATATAATAAAAGAAAGTAAGCTAATATATTTTCAAGATATCAAATGCACTTAAAAGTTTCTTACTCAAAATGCATTTTATTTTTCCAGGAACTGGAACAAATAAGGGAGATGCAGCCTCAGCTGAAAGAGACTCAAGATACCAAGATCAGCCTGAAGAGTGAGCTGGAGAAGCTGAAGATGGAGAGCTCTACCCTAGTGAAACACATCAAGGATGTTGAGCTCAAAATGATTGAGGTGGGTTTGTATTTATTTATCACAGCCATCTACCACCACCAAGGCAGGAAGCATTAAGAGTAAAAAGGCACAGTAGCGTGACTGGAACAGTACACATAAGTCGCACCTAGGAGAGAGAAACTTGTGATGTTTTGGTCCCACTGGGATCATTTACATAGTCATACCTGAAGATGGACATACATTACTCGTATGTCATTCAATATCTTATTATTTTATTTTTATTAACACATCGGCCGATTCCCACCAAGGCAGGGTGGCCCGAAAAAGAAAAACTTTCAACATCATTCACTCCATCACTGTCTTGCTAGAGGGGTGCTTTACACTACAGTTATAAAACTGCAACATTAACACCCCTCCTTCAGAGTGCAGACACTATACTTCCCATCTCCAGGACTCAAGTCCGGCCTGCCGGTTTCCCTGATTCCCTTCATAAATGTTACTTTGCTCACACTCCAACAGCACGTCAAGTATTAAAAACCATTTGTCTCCATTCACTCCTATCAAATACGCTCATACATGCTTGCTGGAAGTCCAAGCCCCTCGCACACAAAACTTCCTTTACCCCCTCCTCCAACCTTTCCTAGGCCGACCCCTACCCCGCCTTCCCTCCACTACAAATTTATACTCTCTCGAAGTTATTCTGTCTCGTTCCATTCTCTCTACATGTCCGAACCACCTCAACAACCCCTCCTCAGCTCTCTGGATAATAGTTTTGGTAATCCCGCACCTCCTCCTAATTTCCAAACTCCGAATTCTCTGCATTATATTCACACCACACATTGACCTCAGACATGACATCTCCACTGCCTCCAGCCTTCTCCTCGTTGCAACATTCATCACCCATGCTTCACACCCATATAAGAGTGTTGGTATAACTATACTCTCATACATTCCCTTCTTTACTTCCATGGACAAATTTCTTTGTCTCCACAGACTCCGAAGTGCTCCACTCACCCTTTTTTCCTCATCAATTCTATGATTCACCTCATCCTTCATAGACCCATCTGCTGACATGTCCACTCCCAAATATCTGAATACATTCACCTCCTCCATACTCTCTCCCTCCAATCTGATATCCAATCTTTCGTCACCTAATCTTTTTGTTATCCTCATCACCTTACTCTTTCCTATATTCACTTTCAATTTTCTTCTTTTACACACCCTACCAAATTCATCCACCAACCTCTGCAACTTCTCTTCAGAATCTCCCAAAAGCACAGTGTCATCAGCAAAAAGCAACTGTGACAACTCCCACTTTGTATTTAATTCTTTATCTTTTAACCCCACACCTCTTGCCAAGACCCTCGCATTCACTTATCTTACAACCCCATCTATAAATATATTGAACAACCATGGTGACATCACACATCCTTGTCTAAGGCCCACTTTTACTGGGAAATAGTCCCCTTCCCTCCTACACACTCTAACCTGAGCCTCAATATCCTCATAAAAACTCTTCACTGCTTTCAGTAACCTACCTCCTATTCCATACACCTGCAACATCTGCCACATTGCCCCCCTATCCACCTTATCATACGCCTTTTCCAAATCCATAAATGCCACAAAAACCTCTTTACCCTTTTCCAAATACTGTTCACCTATATGTTTCACTGTAAACACTTGGTCTACACACCCCCTACCTTTCCTAAAGCCCCCTTGTTCATCTGTTATCCTGCTTTCTGTCTTACTCTTAATTCTTTCAATAATAACTCTACCATACACTTTACCAGATACACTCAACAGACTTATTCCCCTATAATTTTTGCACTCTCTTTTGTCCCCTTTGCCTTTATACAAAGGAACAATACATGCTCTCTGCCAATCCCTTGGTACCTTACCCTCTTCCATACATTTATTAAATAATAGCACTAACCACTCCAAAACTATATCCCCACCTGCTTTTAACATTTCTATCTTTATCCCATCAATCCCAGCTGCCTTACCCTCTTTCATTCTACCCACTGCCTCACGAACTTCCCCCACACTCACAACTGGCTCTTCCACACTCCTACAAGATGTTATTCCTCCTTGCCCTATACACGAAATCACAGCTTCCCTGTCTTCATCAACATTTAACAATTTTTTTTTTTTTATTAACACATCGGCCGATTCCCACCAAGGCAGGGTGGCCCGAAAAAGAAAAACTTTCATCATCATTCACTCCATCACTGTCTTGCCAGAAGGGTGCTTTACACTACAGTTATAAAACTGCAACATTAACACCCCTCCTTCAGAGTGCCGGCACTGTACTTCCCATCTCCAGAACTCAAGTCCGGCCTGCCGGTTTCCTGAATCCCTTCATAAATGTTACTTTGCTCACACTCCAACAGCACGTCAAGTATTAAAACCATATGCCTCCATTCACTCCTATCAAATACGCTCACACATGCTTGCTGGAAGTCCAAGCCCTCGCACACAAAACTTCCTTTACCCTCCCTCCAACCTTTCCTAGGCCGACCCCTACCCCGCCTTCCCTCCACTACAGATTTATACACTCTCGAAGTCACTCTGTCTCGTTCCATTCTCTCTACATGTCCAAACCACCTCAACAACCCTCCTCAGCTCTCTGGACAATCGTTTTGGTAATCCCGCACCTCCTCCTAATTTCCAAACTCCGAATTCTCTGCATTATATTCACACCACACATTGACCTCAGACATGACATCTCCACTGCCTCCAGCCTTCTCCTCGTTGCAACATTCATCACCCATGCTTCACACCCATATAAGAGCGTTGGTATAACTATACTCTCATACATTCCCTCTTTACTTCCATGGACAAGGTTCTTTGTCTCCACAGACTCCAAGTGCTCCACTCACCCTTTTCCCCTCATCAATTCTATGATTCACCTCATCCTTCATAGACCCATCCGCCGACATGTCCACTCCCAAATATCTGAATACATTCACCTCCTCCATACTCTCTCCTCCAATCTGATATCCAATCTTTCGTCACCTATTCTTTTTTTTATCCTCATCACCTTACTCTTTCCTATATTCACTTTCAATTTTCTTCTTTTACACACCCTACCAAATTCATCCACCAACCTCTGCAGCTTCTCTTCAGAATCTCCCAAAGCACAGTGTCATCAGCAAAAGCAACTGTGACAACTCCCACTTTGTATTTGCTTCTTTATCTTTTAGACCAACACCTTTTGCCAAGACCCTTGCATTCACTTTCTTACAACCCCATCTATAAATATATTGAACAACCACGGTGACATCACACATCCTTGTCTAAGGCCCACTTTTACTGGGAAATAGTCCCTTCCCTCCTACACACTCTAACCTGAGCCTCACTATCCTCATAAAAACTCTTCACTGCTTTCAGTAACCTTCCTCCTATTCCATACACCTGCAACATCTGCCACATTGCCCCCTATCTACCCTATCATACGCCTTTTCCAAATCCATAAATGCCACAAAACATCTTTACCCTTATCCAAATACTGTTCACCTATATGTTTCACTGTAAACACTTGGTCTACACACCCCTACCTTTCCTAAAGCCCCTTGTTCATCTGCTATCCTGCTTTCTGTTTTACTCTTAATTCTCTCAATAATAACTCTACCATACACTTTACCAGGTACACTCAACAGACTTATTCCCCTATAATTTTTGCACTCTCTTTTGTCCCCTTTGCCTTTATACAAAGGAACAATACACGCTCTCTGCCAATCCTAAGTACCTTACCCTCTTCCATACATTTATTAAATAATAGCACCAACCACTCCAAAATTATATCCCCACCTGCTTTTAACATTTCTATCTTTATCCCATCAATCCCAGCTGCCTTACCCCTTTCATTCTACCCACTGCTTCACGAACTTCCCTACACCCACAACTGGCTCTTCCACACTCCTACAAGATGTTATTCCTCCTGCCCTACACACGAAATCACAGCTTCCTGTCTTCATCAACATTTAACAAATCCTCAAAATATTCTCTCCATCTTCCCGATACCTCTAACTCTCCATTTAATAACTCTCCTCTCCTATTTTTAACTGTCAAATCCATTTGTTCTCTAGGCTTCCTCAACTTATTAATCTCATTCCAAAACTTTTTCTTATTTTCAACAAAATTTGCTGATAACATCTCACCCACTCTCTCATCTGCTCTCTTTTACATTGCTTCACCACTCTTTTAACCTCTCTTTTCTCTCCATATACTCTTCCCTCCTTGCATCACTTCTACTTTGTAAAAACCTCTCATATGCTAACTTTTTCTCCCTTACTACTCTCTTTACATCATCATTCCACCAATCGCTCCTCTTCCCTCCCGCACCCACTCGCCTGTAACCACAAACTTCTGCTGAACACTCTAACACTACATTTTTAAATCTACCCCATACATTTTCGACCCCATTTCCTACACTCTCACTAGCCCATCTATCCTCCAATAGTTGTTTATATCTTACCCTAACTGCCTCCTCTTTTAGTTTATAAACCTTCACCTCTCTTTACTTACTGATTCTATTTTCCTTGTATCCCATCTACCTTTTACTCCCACTGTAGCTATAACTAAAAAGTGATCTGATATATCTGTAGCCCTCTATAAACATGTACATCCTGAAGTCTACTCAACAGTCTTTTATCTACCAATACATAGTCTAACAAACTACTGTCATTACGCCCTACATCATATCTTGTATACTTATTTATCCTCTTTTTCTTAAAATATGTATTACCTATAACTAAACCCCTTTCTATACAAAGTTCAATCAAAGGGCTCCCATTATCATTTACACCTGGCACCCCAAACTTACCTACTACACCCTCTCTGCATGTTTCTCCCACTTTAGCATTTAGGTCCCCTACCACAATTACTCTCTTCCCGATACCTCTAACTCTCCATTTAATAACTCTCCTCTCCTATTTTTAACTGTCAAATCCATTTGTTCCCTAGGCTTCTTCAACTTATTAATCTCACTCCAAAACTTTTTCCTATTTTCAACAAAATTTGTTGATAACATCTCACCCACTCTCTCATTTGCTCTCTTTTTACATTGCTTCACCACTCTCTTAACCTCTCTTTTTCTCTCCATATACTCTTCCCTCCTTGCATCACTTCTACTTTGTAAAAACCTCTCATATGCTAACTTTTTCTCCCTTACTACTCTCTTTACATCATCATTCCACCAATCGCTCTTCTTCCCTCCCGCACCCACTCGCCTGTAACCACAAACTTCTGCTTAACACTACATTTTTAAATCTACCCCATACATATTCGACCCCATTGCCTACACTCTCGCTAGCCCATCTATCCTCCAATAGTTGTTTATATCTTACCCTAACTGCCTCCTCTTTTAGTTTATAAACCTTTACCTCTCTCTTACTTACTGCTTCTATTTTCCTTGTATCCCATCTACCTTTTACTCCCACTGTAGCTATAACTAAAAGTGATCTGATATATCTGTGGCCCTCTATAAACTTGTACATCCTGAAGTCTACTCAACAGTCTTTTATCTACCAATACATAGTCCAACAAACTACTGTCATTACGCCCTACATCATATCTTGTATACTTATTTATCCTCTTTTTCTTAAAATATGTATTACCTATAACTAAACCCCTTTCTATACAAAGTTCAATCAAAGGGCTCCCATTATCATTTACACCTGGCACCCCAAACTTACCTACCACACCCTCTCTACATGTTTCTCCTACTTTAGCATTTAGGTCCCCTACCACAATTACTCTCTCACTTGGTTCAAAAGTTCCTATACATTCGCTTAACATCTCCCAAAATCTCTCTCTCTCCTCTACACTCCTCTCTTCTCCAGGTGCATACACGCTTATTATGACCCACTTTTCGCATCTGACCCTTATTTTGATCCACATAATCCTTGAATTTACACATTTATATTTTCTCTTCTCCTTCCATAACTGATCCTTCAACATTATTGCTACCCCTTCCTTAGCTCTAACTCTCTCAGATACTCCTGACTTAATCCCATTTATTTCTCCCCACTGAAACTCGCCTACCCCTTTCAGCTTTGTTTCGCTTAGGGCCAGGACATCCAACTTCTTTTCATTCATAACATCAGCAATCATCTCTTTCTTATCATCCGCACTACATCCACGCACATTCAAACAACCCAGTTTTATAAAGTTTTTCTTCTTCTCTTGTTTAGTAAATGTGTACAGGAGAAGGGGTTACTAGCCCATTGCTCCCGGCATTTTAGTCTCCTCATACGACACGCATGGCTTACGGAGGAAAGATTCTTTTCCACTTCCCCATGGACAATAGAGAAAATAAAAAGAACAAGAGCTATTAAGAAAAAGAAGAAAAACCTAGATGTGTGTATGTATATATATATGCATGTGCATGCCTGTGTAGTGTGACCTAAAGTGTAAGTAGAAGTAGCTAGATATACCTGTTATCCAGCGTGTTTATGAGATGGAAAAAAGACACCAGCAATCCTACCATCATGTAAAACAGTTTCAGGTTTCTGTTTCACAGTCACCTGGCAGGACGGTAGTACCTCCCTGGGTGGTTGCTGTCTACCAACCTACTATCTGTCATGTCATAAGTGCACATCCACCAGACTGTAACCCCTTACCCCGTTTACAGCCCTCCAGGCTGTAGCTACCTACCCCTCATACAGGAAGCAACATTGCACTTCCCATTTACACTAAATTCTGACTTCCTTTCCTTTCAACACGTCAGCCGTTTCCCACCGAGGCAGGGTGGCCCAAAAGGAAAAACGAAAGTTTCTCCTTTTACATTTAGTAATTTATTCAGGAGAAGGGGTTACTAGCCCCTTGCTCCAGGCATTTTAGGCGCCTCCTACGACACGCATGGCTTACGGAGGAAGAATTCTGTTCCACTTCCCCATGGAGATAAGAGGAAATAAGAACAAGAACTAGTAAGAAAATAGAAGAAAACCCAGAGGGGTGTGTATATATATGCTTGTACATGAATGTGTAGTGTGACCTAAGTGTAAGTAGAAGTAGCAAGATGTACCTGAAATCTTGCATGTTTATGAGACAGAAAAAAGACACCAGCAATCCTACCATCATGTAAAACAATTACAGGCTTTCATTTTACACTAAATTCTGACTTATATAGTGTTTTAATAAGGTGATAAAGAACACACAAATTTAAGATAAACTATTTTGTTTTTATTAACACATCGGTAGTTTCCTACCAAGGCAGGGTGACACAAAAAAGATGAAATTTTCATACTCATCATTCACTCCATCACTGTCTTGCCAGAGGCACACCTACACTACAGTTAAAAAACTGCAACAATAATGCCTCTCCTTCAGAGTGTTGGCACTGTACTTTCCATATCCAAGACTCAATTCTGGTCTGCTGGTTTCCTTGAATCCCTTCATAAATGTTACTTTGCTCACACTCCAACAGCACAGTCATAAAAACCATTAGTCTCCACTCGCTCCTATCTAACATGCTCGCACACCTGTGCTATAAGTCCAAGCCCCTCACACACAAAAACCTTTTTCCTCTAGCCTTTCCTAGGCTGACCCCTACTTCGCCTTCCTTTCACTACAGATTTATACAATGTTGTTTATTTCATTCAATCTTCTCTAAATGTCTGAACCACTGCAATAACTCTTCCTCAGTCCTCTGGATGATACTTTTAGTAACCCCGCACCTCCTCCTAATTTCCAAACTACAGATTCTCTGCATTATATTCACACCGCAAATTGCAATCAGACATGACATCTCCACTCCCTCCAGCCTTCTCCTTGCTGCAGCATTCACCACCAATGCTTCACACCCATATAAGAGCGTTAGTATAACTATACTCTCATACATTCCCCTCTGTTTCCATTAATAACATTCTTTGTCTCCACAGACTCCTCGATGTCCCACTCACCTTTTTTCCCTCATCAATTCTATGATTTGCCATGTCTTTCATAGACCCATCTGCTGACAAGTCCACTCCCAAATACAGTGGACCCTCGAGTTTCATGATTAATCCATTCCAGAGAGTCCGCTGAAAGGCGAAATTCACGAATGGCGAAACCATTTTCCCAATAAGAAATAATGGCAATCCAATTAATTTGTTTCAGACACCCAAAAGCATTAACAAAAAATTATTTTTTAGAAATTAAATGTAGATTTACATACAGAAAACAATGACAAATAAATATAAAGCACTAATAAAATGGATAAATGAACATTTAACATCACGCTTACCTTTATTGAAGACTTGTTGGAGTATGGAACACGGGTAGGAGGGGTGAGAGAGGCGAGTTTATTATGCTTCTTTTTTTTTTCTCTCAACAAGTCGGCCGTCTCCCACCGAGGCAGGGTGACCCAAAAAGAAAGAAAATTCCCAAAAAGAAAATACTTTCATCATCATTCAACACTTTTACCTCACTCATACATAATCACTGTCTTTGCAGAGGCGCTCAGATACAACAGCTGAGAATAAGTCCCTTCCAACTGTCACTATCCCAGACCCCTCCTTTAAAGTGCAGTCATTGTACTTCCCATTTCCAGGACTCAAGTCTGTCTAAATCAATAACCGGTTTCCCTGAATCCCTTCACTAAATATTACCCTGCTCACGCTCCAACAGTTCGTCAGGTCCCAAAAACGATTCGTCTCCATTCACTCCTATCTATCACGCTCACACATGCTTGCTGGAAGTCCAAGCCCCTCGCCCACAAAACCACCTTTACCCCTCCCTCCAACCTTTTCGAGAACGACCCCAACCTCACCTTCCTTCCCCTACAGATTTATACGCTCTCCAAGTCATTCTACTTTGATCTATTCTCTCTAAATGAGCAAACCACCTCAACAACCCCTCTTCAGCCCTCTGACAAATACTTTTAGTAACTCCACACCACCTCCTAATTTCCACACTCCGAATTCTCTGCCTAATATTTACACCACACATTGCCCTTAGACAGGACATCTCCACTGCCTCCAGCCGCCTCTTCGCTGCAGCATTTGCAACCCATGCTTCACACCCATACACAATGGACCCTTGAAAATCGGGATTAATCCGTTCCTGAGAGGCCGCCGATTTTCAAAATGGACGATTTTCAAAACCATTTTCCCCATAAGAAATAATGTAAATCAAATTAATCCGTTCCAGACATCCAAAAGTATTTAAAAAAATATTTTTTTTTTACATAAAATGTACATTTATCTACACAGAAAACAATGAGACATGAAGTATAAAACAGTAATAACTTGACACTTACCTTTATTGAAGAGTTGTTGATGTGTGGAAGACAGGAGGAGGGTAGAGGATTTATGAGTTATTATTTGGAATAGGAATTCCCTTCCATAGACTTCAAGTACCAAGTCCTTTTCCGGGGTTACTTCCCTTCTTTGTCTTTTACTGCCACAGTACTTTCATTACTTTAAAATATTTGTTAGTCTTAATGTAGGGAGAGGTGTGTAGTATTTATTTGTAGGAATTCAGTGTAGGTAGTCTGTAGACGTAGGTACACGTATGTAGCCCCCACCCGGGGCTTCACTACACAGCCATACTATTACCATGTTCACTGAGTTTAATCATTTCTAACAACTACCTTTAGATGCCATCATAAACAAAGGGAGAAGTAATGAATAATTCATACCGAGAATTGTAAACAAACGCGTATGATGGGCGTCTACAGGCTTCCTACACTGAATTCCTACAAATAAATACTACACACACCTCTCTTCCTACATTAAGACTAACAAATATTTTAAAGTAATGAATGTGCTGTGGCAGTAAAAGACAAAGAAGGGAAGTAAATAACAAAAAGGCACAATACCGTGACTGGAACAATACACACACAACCCGCACATATAAAAGAGAGGAGCTTAGGACGACGTTTTGGCCCGACTTTGTAAATGGTCCAAGTCGGGCCGAAACGTCGTCCTAAGCTCCTCTCTTTTATATGTGCGGGTTGTGTGTGTAAGGGAAGTAACCCCGGAAAAGGACTTGGTGCTTGAAGTCTATGGAAGGGAATTCCTATTCCAAAATAGTAACTCTTAAATCCTCTACCCTCCTACTGTCTTCCACACATCAACAACTCTTCAATAAAGGTAAGTGTCAAGTTATTACTGTTTTATACTTCATGTCTCATTGTTTTCTGTGTAGATAAATGTACATTTTATGTAAAAAAAAAATATTTTTTAAATACTTTTGGATGTCTGGAACGGATTAATTTGATTTACATTATTTCTTATGGGGAAAATGGTTTTGAAAATAGGCGGCCTCTCAGGAACGGATTAATCACAATTTTCAAGGGTCCACTGTACTGTTCACAGAGGGGATTGTATGAGAGTATAGTTATACCAACACACTTGTATGGGTGTGAGACATGGGTTGTGAATGTTGCAACAAGGAGAAGGCTGGAGGCAGTAGAGATGTCATGTCTGAGGGCAATGTGTGGTGTGAATATAATGCAGAGAATCTGTAGTTTAGAGAGTAGGTGTGGAATTACCAAAACTATTATCCAGAGAGCTGAGGAGGGGTTGTTGAGACGGTTTGGACATATAGAGAGAATGGATCAAAGTAGAATGACTTGGAGAGCGTATAAATCTGTAGGGGAAGGAAGCGGGGTAGGGGTCATCCTCGGAAAGGTTGGAGGGAGGGGAGGGGGAAAAGGAGATTTTGTGGGCAAGGGGCTTGGACTTCCAGCAAGCATGTGTGAGCGTGTTAGATAGGAGTGAATGGAGACGAATGATTTTGGGGACCTGACGAGCTGTTGGAGTGTGAGCAGGGTAATATTTTGTGAATGGATTCAGGGAAATCAGTTAGCCGGATGTGAGTCCTGGAAATGGGAAGTACAATGCCTGCACTTTAAAGGAGGGGTTTGGGATAATGGCAGTTTGGAGGGACTTCTAAACTGTTGTATCTGAGCACCTCTGCAAAGACAGTGATTATGTATGAGTGAGGTGAAAGTGTTGAATGATGATGAAAGTATATTCTTTTTGGGTCACCCTGCCTCGGTGGGAGACGACC